>CM029554.1:33227407-33252197 GCA_017141385.1 Sogatella furcifera | reverse complement strand
GTTTTTCAGTCTACAATGTGGGGCATGGCTCTGATTCTGGTGATGGTGGAGGTGGTGGAGCTGCTGCCTGTTGATTCAGAGCTTCAACTATATTGCCAAGTGGTTTAAATGGTCAATAAAGTGGTCAAATGGTCAAAAAAGTGGTTTAAATAACTCAATGGTTTAAAATGTTTTGCATGCTGCTCCTCTGTCACTTCCCATCCAAGTGTAAGCTCCTTGTGTTTCCTCTTGATGTTACATCGCAGCTTTGCAATTGCCTTGATGGTGGGTGCAAGCTCCTCTACAGTCTTTTGACAATGTTTATTGTTGGAGACGTCCATCCTGCTCAGTGTACCAGAGTGTACTGAAGTTCAACTGACACTACACCTCAACTAAATAGGAATCAAGACCATTCCTGTAGTGCCCTCTATTTTTGCCTAATGTCCTATCAATCACTAGAAATGAGTGTGCTCCCAATGACCAGACTTTATTGCACATGTCCTTGAACTGATCAAAGGTCATGTCAGTGCCTACATGATCTCTGTACAAGTGTTTCATGTTCAGCTCATCCTGTTGAAACATTATCAAAAAGTTGGCATTGTCACAAATCAGCTGTTTTGGAATTTAGCTATAGGTTTGCGCCAAATAAAACACATCAACATCACTGTGTCAACCCGCACTAAAGTATTTCCTGATTGCATCCTGTTGTTCACAAATCACATCATCAAAAACTATTATTGTGTTGGCAGGCAGTTCATGCGGCTCAGGTATTTCTTCACTTGTATCACACTCTACATATTTTAGTTCATTGCCCAATCCTTGCATGATTGAACAAAGCAGCTGATACTTGGACTGAAATGTAGTCTTTGAAAAAAGGTAAATGTTTGAGAATCAAATTCCTTTTTTGTCAAGCAGCATGTTGAACAGTAGATTGCTTTTACCACATCCTGAAGGTCCGCATATTATGTACCGCACATGGTTGGGAAACAATGGGCCATGACATTTACTCTTCTTTTCATCCATCTCTAGACCACACCTTTTCACAACCTGATCAAAATCAATCACTTTGAATAGGTTTTGCATTTGGACAACCTGTTTCATATCTCTTTCTCTCTCTCACACACAAGATCACATTTATCAATCCAAGAGTCGTGACTGGGACTATAGCCTTTCCAGCAAACAAGCAGTTTGTTTCCCCTTCTCTTCAAAATTTTTTCAATCTTAAAGACAGTTGGTACTTTTGTCTTTACAATTTCTTCTGAATAGAATCCTCCTTGAACCAGCTCACCTCTATAGTCTTCCAGCTCATATGTTACAGGTACTGTTGGTTGTACATGTGTTACTGTAAACAGTTCATTAGTCCAATTGGCTAGATATCCTATGTCAAACATCTTTTTATACTTGCTGATCATATTAGGTATTATGATACATTATCACCAGGCTCAATGTTTCGAGTGTATTATCAAGCTTATGATGTCCAAATGCTAGAGTGCCAACTCCATCTTCAAGGATGTGATGCTTCTCATCAGCACTACTCAACGCCTTTTTCTTTTGCACCATAGTCATAATTTGATGCTTCCTTGTGCCAAACATCACCTGTTCCTTGTAGATATCTTTGTTTTCAAACAGACAGTCCAGATAATCTTGGAACACAATGTAGTTGTTGGCATCAGGATGACTCTTTGGAAGTTCCTGCCCAAGTACTGGTCTCCTTACACCCTTGGCCTTCTTGATGAGACCATCCTTCAACTTGCTTGGATCACTGTTGTAACATCTGCATGCATACAGCTTTGAGCGTAGACCAACATATTAATGGAGACAATGGTCATATACTTTGTCATCATTAAAGGCTCTACCGCAAGCTTCACAGGACTTGGCAACATCGTTTTGCGCTTTCTCTGTAGCAGTAAGTGGTATCATTTTCTTGTTGGTAGAATCAATCATTCAAGCAACTTATTCTGCACATTTTGTTAATGTCCTCATAAAGTGCTCAGCTGCATTTGACCCTCTGTAGACGATTGGTTCCTGAGGTATGATGTTGGAGACTGTTAGATGAGAAGGTAGTTGCTGTAGGTCTCTGACAAAGTAAAGGCAGTAGCTCATTGCCTTATGATATTGAATCACTTTGGTTGCCTTCCCAATCCATTTTTCTCCATCATCATCATCAGGCTTCTCAAAAAGGCATTGAAAATCAGCATAGGCAACAAGTGGAAGCCTAAATTTGTTCAAGTGTTTCTCAAATTTCATTGTTGCTGGGCTTCTATCCTTGTCAGGCTGCGGCATGATGACACAAGCAGTTTTATTGTTGGCACAGTATTCCTCATGCTCCTTCATTCTATGTTCTCCATTATTCTTGATTGTGTAGTGGGTGAAACATTGGCGGCAGATGATGATAGAAGCTTTATGTTTTGTCAGCTGTGCACTAACAAGCTTTTCAAAATTTTTAATATAACAATAGTGAGTATTGATGCTAAGATCATCCTCTTCCTGGGCAGTGTTGGTAGTGGTGGTGCTGGTAGTGGCGGTTCTGGTAGTGGCGGTGTTGGTAGATGCAGGGCTAGTAGTATCAGTGGTGGCGGTAGTGGCTTCATCCTCAGAAATGATGAGAAGATCAAAATGGTCCTCCTTCATTTCTTTCACCCTACGTCTGGGGAAGATGATGTTTTTCAAGTCCACACTGTATACATTCACTGACACTCCTGGATTATTTTTTTCAAATTGATCTATTTGGTGGATGGCGGTTGGGAATGTTATTCCATTGAAGTTGTATTTTTCTGCAATTTGGTGGTATTGATGGTTGATACATTTGAGGTGTTTCCCTTGCACATGTTTGGATAGTATAGCCCATTCAAAACACTCCTGGTCCAAGTTTTTTGGGTTGATTATTGCCTTCCATGCTGCAATCTTAGGTGGTAACCTAATATATGATGATCCATGCAAAGGTACATGCTTACTGATGCAGATGAGTAGACCGTCAATGATAAGAAGACTCCATCCACTGGACTTGCCTTCAAATTTCGACTCCTCCTCCAGCATTGTCTCACAAGCAGTCTTCACAAGGTCAGGGATCTCCACACTGTTAAACATGGAATAGTTCGGTGTCTTGAAGGCAACATTCTGGAACTCATCCTGCTCCTGATTATTCTCATCAAGAGCAGTCTTGAAGTATGTTGCCTCCAAGACAAGATTGACCTTGATGGCAACATGTTTTTGAAACTGATGGCTGATGGCATCCTGGATCTTCCCTGTCAGACTGCTAAGGAATGATGGAAAGTCTTTAGCAGCATTCTCCTTGCATGAGTTGTTATGATATAGAGTCACTAGGCAGGTCTTGAAGGCCTCCTCCAACAGAACAAACTCATCCTGTGAGCTGGAGGTTTGCTGACATCTCACTGCTTTGTTCATCTGTAATATACAAACAGATATTATTAATTTTTATAAGTTAGTGATATGATACTGTCATATTGTGATATATACTGGTAGTACTCTATATGGATAAGGAATTAGGTAGCTCTGCTTCCAACAGTTTCAACTAGCCCCACTCCTATCAAATGACCCTACCCATCAGGCTACCATCCTGTCTCAACACGTCTGTATAACGTCACAGCATCTAAATTCAAATTGCTTAATGTTATGCAACAATGTACTATTATTCTCCTCTATACTATTACTGTACTATTATTTACATAACCTATTCCTCAACAAACTGTCTGGGTCTATCTGAATTATACTTGAACAAATTGCTAGTTAGTATCTGTATTGAACAGAACAAATTGGCAAAGACTCTTAATGGATTCAAATTTTTTTGAGAAGGATGATCATGAGCAGGAGACATCTTAACCCTACTTATGTTAAGCATCTCAAATTGTCGCGGGCGCGACCTCTGTCTTAAATGCGGTGTGGCGAGTTTAAATTGTTGAGACTGAAGTGATGGGCATTGTTGAAGCTGCGTGCAACAACATTTTATAAACATTGTAATAAGTATGAATATATATTAATTATTACGTTATTATATATCATTTGTAACGGTATGAAATATCATGATTAATTTATCTTGTTTTTCAACCAAAAACGTTTAATAAATTTTCCATTACTTGATAAAATTGTTTTCGAATTACTCGAAAAACAACTTTATCATTGTTCTTGCAATTACAAGCTTATTCTTTTAGTAGATTTCTCTCTATATTTTTCCTCCTTTTTCATTACTTTGTATGTTGCTCGGTCGCTCTCTTTCTTGAACAAAATTCTGCTTGATCGACAGTTGCTTAGGAGTGGGGATGGCCTTGTTCGGTTTGCTCCTCTATTAATTTCAATTCACTTCGAATCCAGCTCCCAACCAGTTCAGATAGACATTTTCTTTCTTCTATAAGATTTGTTGAAAGTTCTTTGAAGTACAGGATGTAGTCACATTAATTAAATTCTCATTCTTTTACATAGTAGCTTCATCCTGATTTTTTTTTATTTTAATTTTTGATTGATATGTAAATTTACTAAGTTATTGGATTCTTCTCTCAAATTTTACCAATCTCCAAATCCGCTGTATCAGCGGTCGATGTATCAACCTCGATGTATCAACCTCGATGTATCAACCTGGATGTATCCACCTTGCTGAAATTAACCAGGAAACCAATACTGTAGCATGGACTTCGCAGATGGATCAAGGGTATCGTGTTAAAAACCCCAAGGAAACCCGGACTTCTACGCATCAGGATTACAAAGAAAAACCTCAGAAGGATCAGATTCAAAATTTTGTTGAAACCAATATTTTATCAACCAAGTGAAGTGCAATTAAAAGGCAATAGTGATACATAGTGTGAAAATTTATGGGGGGGCCCTTCACCACAAGGTATTTATGTATACTAACATATTTAAGAATTTAAGTAACGATTGTAACTCGTATTTCTAAAAATAATGTAATTTGTACTTCCGGTATCCAATTGCTATCATCTTTTGATTTTATTTATTCTGGTTTTTAGAAATAAACCAAGGGATGTTGCTACTATAACTTTTCGTTATTAATTTATAATCACCTCTGTCACAATTCTAAAGATGAGATCCTTTTCTTTCGCGGTGGTTTAATTTTGAATTCTCTTACTTTCACGATCCCCTTGTATTATGTCAGGTGCGTAATTTTGATGATTTCAGAATTTATTATATTAACCTATAAATATTTTAAGTTTTGATATCTTCTTATTGCCCATCTGAAATAATATAAGGTCAGGTATAAATCTATACAAGGATCAAATAATTTAATTTAAAGTTTCTTCTTCTCACCTGCTGCGTTTACAACTGCGCCTAACTCTTTAAATAATCCAGATAACGTTTTGCACTCATCTTTTGGATTGCGGACAGGGAGGGTTATTATGGAGATTATAAAAATCTAAATTTTTTTGAAGTACAAACTATTAACTACAAATATTTTGCATCTTCAACATTTTTTTTCTTGTCTCAGTAGTCAAGTTAAATGGCATCACCTAAACTTAGTATAACTTGTGATCTTAAAATTATGAATTATTATTGGATTATCAAATATTGAATATTTAATGGAATTAATCAAATGTACCATGGCTTCTGATAGCAAAGTAGTGAATTACTGGGATGTAAAAAAGGAAGTTGAAAATAATTTTGATGTCAATTTGTTCTCCAATACTAAATTCAATCCAAATTATCTCTCAAAAGAATGTTTATTATTTGAGCTTGAAACTTGAGGGATTATAAAATTGTTTATCTAAATACAGTTATATAGATATGCTACTTAAGTTTATTAAATATAAAATTAGGAGTTTTGGGTATGAAATATTTGAAAGTACTGTTTATAAGAAAAATAATAATTTAACCTGAAAGTTGAAGTAATTTTGATCAACAACTTCTTAATAATTTATTATTCTATTGTCTGACTTCTGCTTAAAGATTTAATTTTGCCTTTTACTCAAATTATAGCTTCTCAAATTTTTTCTTCAGTTTACTGTACAGTAATTATTGATGCATTATTAGGCTATGCTGTTTTATTTTTAACTATCAAGTTATTAATGAGTAGTGAGTAATAAAGTTATCACCTACGTAGTATTTTCAATCTCAATTCTTTCAAAGTAAAAAATAATGAGTATAGATTCTGTGCAATAGTATAATTTCTAAAATTATTTTCAAGGTTTATGGGGACTTAGAAAATAATTCTTGAATAGCAATCTTTTCTTGGGTATAGTGATGAGACTAGAGTATGTAGTTTTTTGTAGTTTTTTTGTGTGTTTTGAAGTTTGTTGCTATCTGGACATGTCATGTGTAGTCTCAGTAGAACATTCGAAGTCCATTTGATTCTAAATTCAAGTAACACAGCAGCTGTCTTGAAGTTTAGAGTTTGGATATATTTGTAGTTTTCTGTTGAAGGTTGTGAACCTTAACAGTTGAATTGTCAATGAGTGAGTCGTTGACATCGTTGTACTAGTCTTGTAAACTGTTATTTTGTATTATGGGATGCAAATTCAGTAATTTAAGCTTGCCCTGATAAGAAAATATAGGTTGTCTATTATTCATCTTTTTAATTACTGCTTTGTTCTAAATAAATTTGTTGAATTTCTTCTAGTTGATTATGTTAATATTTCCGGATAATGTTTGAAGGTAATTTTAAAATAGTTGTGAGTTTTGTAATGATGATAATTGAATAAGTGATTGAGAGATGAATTTGAAATGTAGTAATTTGTTTTATTTGAGAAATAGAAATTTGAATTGAGCTATAGTTAGTAGAATTTCAGGCTAGTATTTGATTAGACTACTTCTGGGATAAACAAAATCAGAAAGAATTCTAAAGAATGGGTAGAAAATTTGTCTTAGTAATTTTTTGTAGTAGTTTTTTGAAATAAAATAATGGAAATAGTAATAATTGTTTTGAAAGTTTCAATTAGGAAGATTTATTAAAGTTGTTGTTGATCAATTTGGAAGAAATTGAAAGAAATAAATTTGAAAGAAATTTTTGTTGCCTCTGATAAAAATAAAATAAAATGAAATAATAATAATGCCATGTTAGAAATATTTGGAGGTAGGAATTATAGAATTGTAGAAAGTTTGGTATTGAAATTTGATTATATTAATTTGGAAATTTGGTAGTAATTTGAAAAATTTGTAGTGGATAAAATAATTTGATTTCTCTTAATGCTGGTAATCTGGAGTAAATGGGTTAAAATTCTTAAATTGGTTGATTTGAAATTCAATTTAAATTTTAGTAGGTCAAGTCAATAATTTTTTGGATAAATTTCAGTGGGATTTAAATAAGAATAATAGAGTTGACTTTTCTAAATAAAAATAACTTGTAGATGGAAAGTCCTTGAAATAATTTTATTAAAGCTGTTGCATGGAAATAATTATAATGGAATCGTAGATTGCTGGTCAAAAAGAGTATTATTGAATTGTGCTTTGTTGTGAATATCTGTGGAGTTGGTAATAATAATGGAATTTTATCGCTATGATTACTTAATTGATAAGAAATGTGTAGACTTGGTAGTTGATTTATTCATTGAAAATGGAATTATTATAAAACGATCCTTGTGCTTGTACCGTTACCGTTGATTAAAGTAATTTATAGAGAGGAATGATCTGTGATACAGTTTAGTTTTGATTGTGCTTAAAAAAATAGGAAACTCACTTTCTGTATCTGTAACGCTCTGTCTTTCAATATCAGTAACCACTTGTTGATCTGTCATGCTGTTAGTGCGCCTTCTTTTAAATTTCGTTTTGATCTCTCTGTATAGTAATTCTGTTTTTATTGAGTAAGACTTTTGCAATTTAAATTCTCTAACAAGTAAATTTTTGGCAACAGTATTTCAACTGTATTGAGAAACTTTGAAGAGAACTTAGTAATATTTTCGTAAGGAATTAGTAATTTAGTAATGGAATTATAATTTTTTTTCTCAAAACTTTGATTAGTATTTGAAATTTTGATAGTAATGATTGTGAGAGATGGAGAATATTAATTGGAGTTGAGAGCTGATTAATTTTAGTTTTGAAATCTGAGTATGGACGCTTGTTCAGATTTTGATTTGTTCCAATAAGACTTCAGATTTCTGCTGGGAGTGGCCAATCTCAGTATTAACCTGTAGTTCTCTTTTTGTTGTTGGTAGTTTCCTTTTTCCATTTATGTCAGCTACTCAATTATTTGGTATCTTCCACCTCTGATCATCATTGATTTTTGCAAAAGAAAATGTTTTATTGATGTTTTCCACCTTACTTGATCTTTGAAAAATTAGTTAGAGTAACTTGCAGGGGTGCCCATCCCCCCCAAGGTTGATGGCGCAAAATCCCCCCCAAAATTCATTAATAGTCCTGTACTATAATTCCTCAAAAACCCCAACCAACCCCCTCCCCCCACCCACTACTAACAACAAAACGTGAGGACCAATTTACCAGTAAAATCGTTGACTTCATTGACTGAAATAATTAAAATATTTATTAAAAAGTTTATTAAGCAATAAAAGTTTATTTCAGCAACTATAGGTAAGTTACTCTATTTGACGTAACTTTCGACTTGAAGCCCAACACTCGAAATAGAGAATACCATGTCTAATATTCCAAGACAGGAATTCGCACTTCATAATACAGAGTGTCTCACGAGAAGTGTAACAGCCGGCAACCATATTCTACATGCAATTTGCAACAAAAAATGTCCAGTAATGTTTTTTCTTATCAACCTTCGTTTTCGAGATATATAGATTTTTCGATAATCTTCATGTAGGCCTACATACCGTCATTAAATCGTCAATATATCGTTGAAAAGAAGATAAAATTTCACATTGATTTAAGGTATAACACATGCCAAAGTCGATTACTGAGCATTTTTTTTAGCGGTCAAAGTTGAAAAAGAGTGATTTTTCAAGTTTTTTTTTTAGATTTCAAACAGATTTTTCGTGATTTTTTTCCAGGGTACAAAATAATTTTTATAGCGAAAAAATTTTTTCATTTGATTATTTTTCATATGAGACCAAGTACAGGGGTCTAGCTCAAATCCATGAGTCAGAATTCCAGTTTTGATTTGATTAAAAATGAGACTAATCTTGTTGAGTATGAATAATCGTCTACAATTTGATCGCTCTGTTTCGAGTGATTTAGGTCATACAAAATACTTTTTTCTACTGTAAATTTGGCTTAGAAATGCAATGGAACTGGTTAGAATTTTGAATCTGCAGTGGTTATTGGGATATTTGTAAAAATATGAAAATAATAATTATTTTTCAATTTCAAAGAGGATTAACATGTTTACCTGATGCTTCAACTCACTTTTCTGTGGCTGAAACTTGTGAATTATTTAGTTTTGAATAAGAAGTGTTCAGTCAATAAACAGGACTTATTTCAGTACCTATTTCTGAAATAAATTAGGCTACAGTATAATATTAATGATACTCACATATGGTCTTGATTTCTACGATTTATGGTCTCTATGATTTTTTTCTACGATGGTCTTGATTACCGTATTGAATTAAACTATAGTTCAATCTATGAGACCACCTTATTATGAGATTATAAGGGAATCGAGATAAGGAATCTTTTCAAAGGAAATCGAGAAAAATTATCTCACTTTTTCTGACTTTTGTCTTGAATGTATTGAGTATGAACAATCTTCACTCAAAAGAGGCTATTGATCTCAGTATCCAATATCACAATCAAATGTGGTTTTTTTTTTGCTCCTGTTATGTATAATTGATAGTTTGTTTATAGAACTTGTAAGCGCTCCAGTCCTTTGTCAAGAACCAAAAATATTACTAAGAAAGAAAAAAATCACAGTAAAATAAAAAATGAAGTCAGTAGAACATGAAATAAGTTAACGTTTTCCCACTCCATGACATTCTAAAAATCATGAGCTCGGTTACACAATAATTAAAAAATTAACACTATAATTAAAAACAACAATACTTCAATGCTCTTCAATATAACATTCAATTTCAAATCAGAATGCTCAAATATCCTGATTTACAATAAGTTGAAAAAATTGTCAAGGTCTAGATATTTATTTCCATTTCCAGATTTATCACTATTTTCTTGCAGCCGTGCTTCCCCTGAGAGCTTGTACATCAGGCAGCAGCCACTTATTAACTGTATTCTATAGAACTCATGCAAAGCTGAAAATAGTCTTCCCGGCTAGCCTACTGATTAATGAATATTTTTTTAATTATAGCCTACTTTACCTTTCATTTTACCTTCATAGTTCATCACCCGACGAAGCTTTTTTGCTCCTTTGGCTTGTTTTTCCATAACGTTTCATGGACTTTCACTTTGATTACCCATTTTATATTCCACCGGAATGTAACCCCTATGTACTGTACATGAACTCCGCACATTATTTGTATTTTTCAACTTTTCTGGAATCATAACTTAGTAAGTCTACATTCAATTCAAAAGTAAAAATATAAAACACTATACATTTCATAAACCACGTACTGTGTTACAAACAACAAAAATACCACCGCTCAATCCCACAGCAGAACAACAACTGAATGTGCATATGAGCATTGTATAAAATTGTCAATATTCAAGTCGTCAACTACGGAGAAAGAATAATTACAGGAACCGATTGAAATCGATTTTGTTTGTTCAGGTCTGAATTCTATTGAAAGTTTTGTATTCATTCTGAGAAATGAGATCAACTCAGTCAAACGGAAGCCTGGCAGCCGCGGTGATTTTTAAACATGAATCGTTAGACATTGTTGATCCATAACAACTATAGGCTACTAATAAGTAAATTAACTATGTATGTATTGGTTCTACATCTAAAACTGTCAGAGACATTATTCTAATCAGCTGGATTATGAAAATATATAGAAAACGTTTAGGCCTACATGTGAAAGTGAACCATTCAAAATAATAACTCCATATTACTGTAGTCAAATTAATTTGTTGATTCCCCCCCAAAATTCTCAAAATCCCCCCCAAATTCCGTGCCGATGGCGCAACTTGCGCCATCAATCCCCCCTGTGGGCGGCCCTGGTAACTTGAATACTAACAGTATCTTTCTGAATTAAAATCAAATTAAGTTTCTTATTTTAGAAATTATCGAAAAATTGTACAAGGTATGTTCTTTAAGTAAGTTCTTTTTGGTTTCGGAGATAGATTCGAAGTTTTTTTTGGGATTAATATTTTAGTATGTAACGTTTCACTTACTGAAGAGGGGGAGTATATGTAACGGTATGAAATATCATGATTAATTTATCTTGTTTTTCAACCAAAAACGTTTAATAAATTTTCCATTACTTGATAAAATTATTTTCGAATTACTCGAAAAACAACTTTATCATTGTTCTTGCAATTACAAGCTTATTCTTTTAGTAGATTTCTCTCTATATTTTTCCTCCTTTTTCATTACTTTGTATGTTGCTCGGTCGCTCTCTTTCTTGAACAAAATTCTGCTTGATCGACAGTTGCTTAGGAGTGGGGATGGCCTTGTTCGGTTTGCTCCTCTATTAATTTCAATTCACTTCGAATCCAGCTCCCAACCAGTTCAGATAGACATTTTCTTTCTTCTATAAGATTTGTTGAAAGTTCTTTGAAGTACAGGATGTAGTCACATTAATTAAATTCTCATTCTTTTACATAGTAGCTTCATCCTGATTCTTTTTTATTTTAATTTTTGATTGATATGTAAATTTACTAAGTTATTGGATTCTTCTCTCAAATTTTACCAATCTCCAAATCCGCTGTATCAACGGTCGATGTATCAACCTCGATGTATCAACCTGGATGTATCCACCTCGCTGAAATTAACCAGGAAACCAATACTGTAGCATGGACTTTGCAGATGGATCGAGGGTATCGCGTTAAAAACCCCAAGGAAACCCGGACTTCTACGCATCAGGATTACAAAGAAAAACCTCAGAAGGATCAGATTCAAAATTTCGTCAAAACCAATATTTTATCAACCAAGTGAAGTGCAATTAAAAGGCAATAGTGATACATAGTGTGAAAGTTTATGGGGGGGCCCTTCACCACAAGGTATTTATGTATACTAACATATTTAAGAATTTAAGTAACGATTGTAACTCGTATTTCTAAAAATAATGTAATTTGTACTTCCGGTATCCAATTGCTATCATCTTTTGATTTTATTTATTCTGGTTTTTAGAAATAAACCAAGGGATGTCGCTACTATAACTTTTCGTTATTAATTTATAATCACCTCTGTCACAATTCTAAAGATGAGATCCTTTTCTTTCGCGGTGGTTTAATTTTGAATTCTCTTACTTTCACGATCCCCTTGTATTATGTCAGGTGCGTAATTTTGATGATTTCAGAATTTATTATATTAACCTATAAATATTTTAAGTTTTGATATCTTCTTATTGCCCATCTGAAATAATATAAGGTCAGGTATAAATCTATACAAGGATCAAATAATTTAATTTAAAGTTTCTCCTCACCACAACGAACGTTACACATTTTACTCATAAAATTATGAACTACATGCATATATAAAGTTTTCATATACCCTTGCTCCTTCACTTATGAAATCCAAGAATGTCCGTGATGAATGTTTTTTCCATTTATGATTTTACACTCACACATCATAAAAAACACTTTTGAAGCAAAATTATAAAAAATTCTAAATATACAAAAAATGCGGAATTTTGTTCACTCTCATAATCACTAATAAAAATTTGAAATATTTACACTTACTATTAAAAAAAAAAAATTTATTCTTACTATGTACATGCGAAAAATCATCATTTTTTTATTCTTCTAGTCTGCTTCATTTGAAGACGCCTCCCTCTTCCTTTTACAATTCTTTGGCCTCCAAAAATGTTGTAGCTGAGGAAAACAAGCTGGATGTACACCAGAATTACATCCTGGACACCAGTAGCGGCTTCTACCCCTTTTCTTTGTTGATCTGCACACCCAACATAAACGCTCTTGATTTCCGGGGAGATGAGTGAGCTCATGTTTTTCTGTTGGCTTTTGTACTGGAGCTGGAACTGCAGGTTCATTATCTTGTTCTGATTTTGAAAGTTCATCAATGACGTGGACAACAAATCTGCTACAGTCCATGGGACGGTCTGTGTTCCTCTGATACAACAGGTAAGCATTGAGTAGAGAAATGTCTAGAAAATTCATAAAAATCTTTTTCCAATATTTCTTTGTGGGCCTTGTACATGATAGGTGATATATTGATTTATTGCTTGTGTCAACCCCACCCATGGACAAATTATATTTGTGAATCAGTTCTGGTTTTACTGCCAGTGGACTACTCTTACTTGTAATTAGTTTATCTTAGTTTATCTTAGTTTACCTGTAGTTAGAAGGTACACTGGTTTCCGCAATTTTTTTTGCTTGTAGCCGACAAGAAGGACTGGTCCACTCCTATAATACACAATCTCTTGCACCCCAAGTTTGTAATTTACTACTTCCTTGCAAATCTCCCTGGAATTTTTGTTTATTGTCCCCATCACAAATGTCTTTCTGCTGTAAAGAAGCCTTGTAACTGGCAATTTTGTATAATAATTGTCCATAAATACATGATAACCTTTATCAAATACATTGGCCCTTGACAATAGATCCATTACAACCTTTTCAGTGAATGGCCCTTCTTGGTTCAACAAAAAATCTTTACCACTGTACAATATAATCTGTAGAACGTAGTTTGACTCACTGTCGCACAACTCAAATTTTTTCATCCCAAATTTGGCATGTCGTTTCTGTGGTATATACTGGATGAAAGTACAACGATTCTTCATGCCTATCATACTTTCATCCAGCGCTAAGCTCTGTCCAGGTTTGAAATGTTTCAAAAACTTTGCATTCAGATAATCAATATAATTTCTCACTTTGCACCAGGGGTCATATCCAGGCTGTCCTTTTTTGCCACGCTTCTTTGAACTTATGTGAAACATAGAGCAAATCAGTCAAAATTTATTCAATGACATGACGTGATGATAAAAGGGTATATGTTGTGTATCAGACGTATCCCAATAGTTCACAATATTCTTCCTTCTTGTCAAACCCATGTTGAGGAGAATGCTGATAAATTTTTTCATAGTTGCAATGCTTACATTCACCCACTGTTTAGCTCTATAAAATCTTTTCATCTTTCCAGAAGTTCGCTTTTTTTTATGGTTATTTTAGCAAATTTATTTGTTTCTTCTGTTAGCATCTTCCATATTGTATTTGTGAAAAACAACATGAAATATTGTATTGGTGTACTATTCCGGGGTGGGCAATCTCGTATTCCAGGATTTCTGACTTGAAATTCATTCAATATATCAATTTCATTTTCAGGGGGAAATACCCTATCCAAATCCTGAGGAGCAATATTTACATGTTCATTATTATTATTATTTTCGCCATTATCTACACTACCCGTATCTACTTCCTCTTCAATTTCCACACTAGGCCTACACTCTCTTTCTGCTGTATTTTCAAAAATCATTGGAATGTTTTCAAGATCTAAAAACAAAGGCTTGTCATTTTCTGAAATGTTTTCAATACCACTTTGAATTACCGGTAGCACAAGCTTGACATTGTCATTATCAGGAATGTTTTCAATGTTTACCAGTAGCACAAGTTCGTCATTGTCATTATCAGGAATGTTTTCAATGTTTACCGGTAACACAGGTTTGTCATTGTTGGAAACTGAGTCTGAATCGGAAGGAAAATTTGATTTATCTATGTCACCAATGTCACTAACACTATCACTATCATAATTATCATCACTTTCCGGTTCTAATGGATCACTCATTTCAAAAAACGCCGCTATTTTTCTTGGGGATAAGAAATTTTCACTCATCTTGAACTGCAAAAAAATTGTCAACAATAAACACAAAATCTGCTGATAATTGTTTTGTGATACTTGAAGTACAGTAGTTCAAGCCATACCAAACTTGTGCGTGTAAACCTATACAGAAAATTGATAAATAACTGTGTTCACAAATTATAATTATAATATATTAATTAATATTATGTAATTTATAATTCAATTATAACTTTTACACACCAAAAAGCCGAACCGACCAAACCGAAATATTGCAAATCACAACATGCTCACGCAAAAGTTCAGAGCGTACTGGCTGGCTCTCGCTTGCCAGACACTAAGGAATTTTTATTACAAATTTGAACTCATTGCTACCAACTTAGAAAATAAAATTTACCTCAAAATGTTCATCAGATTGTGTACTTCCCATCGAATATCTATTGAAAATACTGTCGACTTTTTTGATTGGTAGAAATAACAATATGCGTGATTGACTGCATGTTGCGACCTTTTGAGACGCTACCATTTAAGACAGACGTCGCGCCAGCAACCATTTGCGTCGCGAAGCATTTAAAGGGCAAACAAGGTAATATACGGCCCATCAGTTCTAGGGTTAAAGTCCCCCACACACAATATTTGAGGAGATATCTTAGAATCCCCCATACATAATATTTGAGTAGACATCTTAAAGTCCTCCACACAGTATTCAAACACACTAATGGGGACTTGTTCAAATTTCTAAATTCCAAGTCCCCACACACAATATTTGAGAAGACATCTTAAAGTCCCCCACACAGATAAACAATATTCAAACACACTAATGGGGACTTGTTCAAAATATAAAATTCCAAGTAATATTAATAATAAACACTATAGATATATTTATTGTACTTACTTTGTTATTCACTAGAAGAATAATAACTTTACTGCACTGTAGCACACACACACACACACAAAAAGAGTAACACGTTGCTGTCAACTGGACTGCTGTCAGGAACACAATGATAGCTCTTATGGCTAGGACCTCCCATATATATATATACCTAGACAGTCCCCCACCATGGCCAAAGGTTGTAGAATTAATTTTTATTTTTTTCTGATTTATTTTTCTTTAATTGGGGTTTTTTCAGTCTTTTTTCCATTTTTTTTTCTCCAAGTCTTAGGTTAGAAGCTAAAAACTTAGGTTTGGTGACCTTGAAGAGGGACGATGACCTTGGGCGGGGGAGGGGGACTTTAGGTTAGAGGCTAAAAACTTAGGTTTGATGACCTTGTCCCAGAACCGCCATAGGCAATGACCTTGTCCCAGCACCCGCAATTTTATCCTACTAACAGAGTCTGATTCTAAAAAAAGTTAAATGGCAGCGATTGTGTAAATCTTACCCAAATCTCAGAAATAGCGATCAAAAATCGCAAAATCGCTACTAAACACAAATTTATCACTTGTGCTATTTTTTGTCGAAACTGCTTAGGAAATCTCTCTGTGGAATAAAACTCCTTGTTCGGTTGTCTTAAGTTTCTATTAACTTGAGTCAGCAGGCGAGCGAGCCACATAGATCATGGACAATAGGCAATAAGGCAATAACACAATAAGGCAAAACAGAAAGAAGATTAATGGGATTACTTCAGCATACCGTGCTGAGGGGAGGAATAAAAACTAGCGATGTGTTATAATGTGATATAATAATTATTATTAATTCATCATATTTGTAGTTCTTCATGGATTCTAATCTAGAACTAGATTGAAAATCCTCTAGTGATGATGAAATCAATCTAGGTAGATTTCCAAGAAAGAAGTTCCTGATTCATCAATGAATGAAGGAAGATGACTTTTCGTCTCATTATTACCATATTATAACTACTTCCCAATCTTTGATAATCTATCAATCGAATATAAACAGGTTGACAACAGAATGTGTGATTCAAAGCTTTCTCCACTTGATTCAAGAACTAATAATAACATAACGGGTTCACTTCACGGTTCCAGCTCACTCACGGCATTGCTATTACCTCAGCTGTGTGGTTTCACCATGCATTCCATCGGTCATCCATCTATCGTTGCTGGATAGTGAATATCTGATCAATAAGTTACAGCGTCCATCTAACAGCTTCCAGATGCATTATAGCCGCAATTGAGATCGATTCAGCTGCAACAGCACTGACAGCTACTCCGTAAATTTGTTATTAGCTGAATCTCTTTGATTATCTTTGCTATAGCAGAACGGTACATCATCAACTGAAATGCTGGTTATCAACAGTGTTCAGATCCAGCACCACTGATAGTCGAAATTGAATAATTTGCATCCCAGATTTGAAATCCCCATAGTGTTACCGGGATAGATGACTTTTGATATTGGCTTGCTTTATCGGGTGGAAATTCTCTTGAGAACATTTTGGTAATCGATTCCACTTAGTCCAAGGGTTGAAAAGGGAGTTGACAATCAAAATTTGAATAAGTAGTGATCTCTCTGAAAAATTATTAAACATTCAATATAATATTGAAATTGGAATAAATTTATATAGGAATTGAAATCCCTAGTTACAAAATACTGAACTTGGAAACTAATATAAAGTTTGAATCTATAAAAGCGAAATGGCACTGACTGACTGACTGACTCATTCATTCATTCATCACCAGAAATAAAAATCCACTGCACCGAATGCGTTCAAATTTGGCAGGCATGTTCAGTTGGACGTTCAGACGCGCGCTAAGAACGGTAGTGGATAGGGAAAGGCGGTTCTGGGCCCTCAGCAAATGTGCACCCATGCTATCTTATAGATAAACTGTTATCTTATAGATAGGCTCGCTCAGCGATGCTTCTGGACTATAGCAGACTCCAAACAAGTTGGCAGATGGCAAATAACTGTTGTTAATAGTCAGCTCTGTCAGAAAAGTCTGGAAACAGTCTATAATAACATATCAAACCAAAAGTAACTTCAACTTAACTGTTTCACTCTCATGGACCACTTCCAGACTATTCTAATAGATCAGAACATCAATAACAGGCATCCACCAACCGCCAATCATTTTGATTCATGCTAAATCAATCTCTCATCTTATCAGATAACACTTTTGGGAAAATATTTTCACCTTTATAATGATAATGATCATTATCTTTTCTTTCCATTTGCATGTGTCTTGTGTTGAAATCTCGCTCAACAAAAATAAGCTGTAGTAACTGTAAGGTACTGGGTTCAATTCCCAGAATAGGTGCAGTTTTTTCATAAAATTCCCTTCTGATACCTTTTTAGCTCTTTAATTGATATATAGTAGCATAAGTTCCTGTTTATGGAACATTCATTAGATATTCAAATAGAATATTTTCTATTATCCCAACTTTTTTAAATTGAAAGAATGTATGCTTTCCATCAGATAACACCCTGTATATATTTTACTCATAACAATCACTATTGATTGTTATACTATTGATAGCATACCCAATGAGAATGTTTTATCAAGGTTGGGTATCATAAATAAATAAAGAAGGTGAATTGAATGACACAATTCCTTTTTAAAAGTTTTATTTACACATAGGCTAACAAGAGTATACATCCACTTATTTTTAAATAATACATGCTTCTAGTAAGCCAAATGTTTCCCTCTTAGTTGTCATCAAAATGACTTAAGCCCCTTCACTACGTCAAAGTGGGGAAACTTTGAAGGGGTTAAAGAGAAATATTCTTTATAAATGGAAGGGATTTTCATTCCAATGGAACAAAATATAACTCTCCATGTTAGAAAAAATAGATAAATTTGCATTTTTATTGGAATGTTGTCAATAATCCAATTTCTTACTACAGTATTGTTATGTTCATTATAGTTCTTGACAAAAAGCAATTTCTTGTTACCAAATGGAATAGAAATAATTCCTCTCATCTCCAACCCTTATCAATTGTCAACTATGACAGTAAACATTTATAAAGGATATTCCTTTTTTTACAAAAAAAAAGTTACTCTGCTCATAGAAAATTATATTTAATTCTTCTATTAAAAATAGTATGATTATGAAGTATGTATGTAATATAGTATCAATATCTCTTGATCTCTGATTGACAAAAATAATCATCTTTCAATTACAAAATTGGAGAAAAATATATACTTGTAAAAATTTGAGTTCTATGTAATACAAGTTGAAATTCTATTCATGGGACATGGAAAACTCAAAACATTATGCACATAGGTAGGATTAAACATTGAAAATTATATTCCAAATTCAAAAAAAAAAAATATTTACATACCATAGATCAATGAAAATTGCATATTAAATTCAAAATTGCAAGAAAATATTGGAAATACTTGTCATAAAATATTAAGAAAGACAAAGTTGTATTCATGGGACATGAAAAATTCAAGAATATTAAATATACATAATAAATCATAGAACATTAGCCGATTTCAGATTTTGGATATTTGTATTCAGATTTTAATTTTTGTAACCAATTGGAACAGTATCAACACCATTCTCCAGCACAATTCTCTTATCATCATTTGATGATAGAACTTTTTTAAAGACATTCTTTAAAGTGTGAGAAGGAATCCAATAATGCTGCAAATCATATTTGCAGATATTGTGGTAGTTCATTTGAGTCAATTCCTTTATGGAATTATCATGAGATCATCTGCTCTAAATTCTTAGATGATAAAGACTTGAATACTGCAATGGATATTATTTGCAAAAAATGTGGTATAGTTTCTTCACGTTCAGATAACAGAAAGCGGCATGAAAATAGCTGTCTGGAAAATTTTAATAGTTTATGTTCTCATTGTGGGTGTACATTCACCAATGTGCATAATCTACTGAAGCACAAAAAGGCATGCCAATCAGTCATACCACCATCAAAACGGCAGAAAGTTGAGCCAAAATTAGATGCATTACTTGCAATGCAACCCTCCTTGGAGGGTGTAAATGAGTATGAGACTGCATTTGAAGGCCGCCTCAAATCATATTTCATGCAATCTGATATTAACCATGATTTAGTTATATTTTTAAAATCTGTAAAGGATAAAATAATTGCGAGATTGACCACATAATTGATTGAGAATGGAGCAGTAAAATCTAATATCCTAGTAGATTGTACAATGAGGAATCAGTTGGATGAAGAAACAATTGCATCCTTCAAAACAAAAAATCACCCTATTTTCAAAGACAGTGATTTAGGTGATATTCTAAATATGACATTCAGTAAATTGAATACTGAATTGAGTGAAGTACAATTGAAGAAAAGTGGATGGCATCTCCTAGCTGTAGATGGGTTGCGGTTACGCATCAACAAATATGTACCACTGGGTCGTAGTACTTACATAGCACTTCCTAAGGTGATTGATAATAGGAAAGCATGTATAAATGTACGCAATTTCAATAATAAATGCTTTCAATATGCAGTCTTATCAAAACTAGTTGATGAAAAACCCCATCGAGTCTCATCTTATATCAACATCAACCACACTTATGACTTTACTTGTTTATCTTTTCCAACACCTTTGGATGAGATTAAAAAATTTGAAAAAATTAATAGAATGTCAATAAATGTGTTTGGGTTGGATCAAAAGAACAAGGTCTATCCACTAAAAGTGGTTGATAAAGAGTTGGAAGACCATAAAGATTTTCTCTTGATTTCAAATAATTATAGGCTCAGCCACTATGTGTATATAAAAAACTTTGAAAAGTTGGTTTGAAGTGGAAAAACCAAACATGAGCATAAGATTTCTATTTGTAAACGCTGCTTCAGCCATTTTGATGACCAACATGGAATATCAAGGCAAGATAAGTTGGAGAAGCATTTGAGAATGTGTGTGGCTAATAACCCCATAAGAGTTGAACTTCCACATGACAAACCATATGTGAAGTTTGAACATGTTGAAAGAGGTCTGAAAGTACCATTTGTGGTATACTGTGATTTTGAATGTATTCTAAAGCCAGTACAAAGCTGTAGACCAGATGAAGGTTCATCATACATAATACAAGCACAAAAACATGAAGTAATGAGCTTCTGTATATATTTGAAAAAGACAATAGAATACACTAATCTCCCCTCAAAACCATTCCTATACAGGGGTAGACATGCTGTCGAAGTGCTACTCAACTATTTGAAAGAACTGGCTGAAAAAATATCAATGATATATAAAAATAACATTCCAATGAATCAAATGACACCTGAAGAAGTCATTGGATACAATTCTGCTGAGACATGCTAACTGTGTGACAAACATTTCAACATACATGATGCAAAAGTGAGAGATCACTGCCATATGACAGGCAACTACAGAGGTGCAGCACATAGTAGCTGTGATTTGAAATATCAGACACCACATTTTCTCCCTGTCCTTTTCCACAATCTTAGTGGGTATGATAGCCATTTTATTGTACGTGAATTGGGTTATGATGAGGAGCAGATTGATGTTATACCCAACTCAGAAGAAAAATATATTTCCTTCTCAAAAACAATTAATAAGTCATTAAACTACGTTTTCTAGACTCATTCTGTTTCATGCCCAGTAGCTTGGACAGTCTGGCTAGAAATCTTCCCAAACTTGAGGAGATTGAAAAGTTTTTTCCAGCTCAACATATTCCTTTACTCACAAGGAAAGGGGTATTCCCATACGAATATGTGACAAGTTGGGATAAATTGAATGAAACATCTCTGCTACTAAAATCAGCATTTTATTCAAATCTCACCAAGAGAGACATCACCAATGAAGACTATGCACATGCAGTCAATGTGTGGAATACATTTGGTTTCACAACTCTGGGACAGTACAGTGATCACTATCTCAAAACAGATGTGTTATTGCTAGCAGATATTTTTGAAAATTTCAGAAATATAACCATAAAAACACATAAATTAGACCCATGTCACTATTTCACTATTTTATATGGTTATGTTGTTGAAGTTCATGTGGCCTATCCAAGTTCACTTCATGCAGATCATAGTGATCTCCTATTTCTGCCTGAGCTCATATCCACTGGCAATAATCAGAAAAAATTATGTGCTCATGTGAATAACAGGGAGCAGTACATTGTTCATTATATGGCACTGAAACAAGCTGTGGAACATGGCCTTGTTGTCAAAAAAATTCACCGTGTGCTAAGATTTAAGCAGTCATGCTGGCTGCAACCATACATTGAGCATAATACAAAATTGCGTGCATGTTCAACAAATTCTTTTGAAAAGGACATGTACAAGCTCTATGTGAACTCGGTGTATGGGAAGACCATGGAGAATATTTGTAATAGGATGAATATGCAATTGGTGTGCAGTGCCAGAAAAATTGAAAAAATGGTGAGGAAGCCAGAGTTTGTTGACAGAACCATATATTGTGAGAATTTGGCAGCTATACATATGCATAAGAAACGAATACTGTTTGACAAACCAATTTATATTGGTCAAGCAGTTTTAGATATTTCCAAAACTGTGATATACAAATTTCATTATGATGTAATGGTGCCAAAATATGGCAATGACAAGATAAAGCTGGCATACACTGACAATGATAGTCTACTGTACAAAATAGTTACAAATGATTTGTATGACAATATATTCAATATGATTGACCACTTTGATACATCAGATTACCCTCAAGAACATCACTGCTATTCTCCTGTGAATAAGAAAGTATTGGGAAAATTCAAGGATGAGGCAAACAGCAAGGTCATCTTAGAATTTGTGGCTTTACGTGCAAAGATGTATTCTATAAGAATGCATGATCAAGAGATAAAGAAGGCAAAGGGAGTCCAATCTGCTGCATTAAAAAAGTGCATCACATTTCAAGATTATTTGAATCTCCTGGATTCAAATAGAGACAATTGACTGATAAATACATGCATCAGATCAAAAGAGCATTATGTCTACACAGTAGACATAAACAAAAAAGCTCTATCATCAAATGATGATAAGAGAATTGTGCTGGAGAATGGTGTTGATACTGTTCCAATTGGTTACAAAAATTAAAATCTGAATCCAAATATCCAAAATCTGAAATCGGCTAATGTTCTATGATTTATTATGTATATTTAATATTCTTGAATTTTTCATGTCCCATGAATACAACTTTGTCTTTCTTAATATTTTATGACAAGTATTTCCAATATTTTCTTGCAATTTTGAATTTAATATGCAATTTTCATTGATCTATGGTATGTAAATATTTTTTTTTTTTGAATTTGGAATATAATTTTCAATGTTTAATCCTACCTATGTGCATAATGTTTTGAGTTTTCCATGTCCCATGAATAGAATTTCAACTTGTATTACATAGAACTCAAATTTTTACAAGTATATATTTTTCTCCAATTTTGTAATTGAAAGATGATTATTTTTGTCAATCAGAGATCAAGAGATATTGATACTATATTACATACATACTTCATAATCATACTATTTTTAATAGAAGAATTAAATATAATTTTCTATGAGCAGAGTAACTTTTTTTTGTAAAAAAAGGAATATCCTTTATAAATGTTTACTGTCATAGTTGACAATTGATAAGGGTTGGAGATGAGAGGAATTATTTCTATTCCATTTGGTAACAAGAAATTGCTTTTTGTCAAGAACTATAATGAACATAACAATACTGTAGTAAGAAATTGGATTATTGACAACATTCCAATAAAAATGCAAATTTATCTATTTTTTCTAACATGGAGAGTTATATTTTGTTCCATTGGAATGAAAATCCCTTCCATTTATAAAGAATATTTCTCTTTAACCCCTTCAAAGTTTCCCCACTTTGACGTAGTGAAGGGGCTTAAGTCATTTTGATGACAACTAAGAGGGAAACATTTGGCTTACTAGAAGCATGTATTATTTAAAAATAAGTGGATGTATACTCTTGTTAGCCTATGTGTAAATAAAACTTTTAAAAAGGAATTGTGTCATTCAATTCACCTTCTTTATTTATTTATGATACCCAACCTTGATAAAACATTCTCATTGGGTATGCTATCAATAGTATAACAATCAATAGTGATTGTTATGAGTAAAATATATACAGGGTGTTATCTGATGGAAAGTATACATTCTTTCAATTTAAAAAGTTGGGATAATAGAAAATATTCTATTTGAATATCTAATGAATGTTCCATAAACAGGAACTTATGCTACTATATATCAATTAAAGAGCTAAAAAGGTATCAGAAGGGAATTTTATGAAAAACTGCACCTATTCTGGAATTGAACCCAGTACCTTACAGTTACTACAGCTTATTTTT
Source organism: Sogatella furcifera (assembly GCA_017141385.1). Lineage (NCBI taxonomy): Eukaryota > Metazoa > Arthropoda > Insecta > Hemiptera > Delphacidae > Sogatella > Sogatella furcifera. The sequence continues at coordinate 33,228,293 of CM029554.1, read as the reverse complement.
GTTGAGCGAGATTTCAACACAAGACACATGCAAATGGAAAGAAAAGATAATGATCATTATCATTATAAAGGTGAAAATATTTTCTCAAAAGTGTTATCTGATAAGATGAGAGATTGATTTAGCATGAATCAAAATGATTGACGGTTGGTAGATGCCTGTTATTGATGTTCTGATCTATTAGAATAGTCTGGAAGTGGTCCATGAGAGTGAAACAGTTAAGTTGAAGTTACTTTTAGTTTGATATGTTATTATAGACTGTTTCCAGACTTTTCTGACAGAGCTGACTATTAACAACAGTTATTTGCCATCTGCCAACTTGTTTGGAGTCTGCTATAGTCCAGAAGCATCGCTGAGCGAGCCTATCTATAAGATAACAGTTTATCTATAAGATAGCATGGGTGCACATTTGCTGAGGGCCCAGAACCGCCTTTCCCTATCTACTAACGGATTTTAGAAAATTTTCAAGGATACAACAAATATTTAAGTTTTTCTATAGTTTTTCGGCGTTTTCTGAATATTTTTGAGAACCAATCGGTAGAAAATTTAGATATTTGGTAGGCAGGTTCAGAAATGTTGTGTTGTAACGTAGGCAGTGGTGGGAAGAAGAAACTTTAAATTAAATTATTTGATCCTTGTATAGATTTATACCTGACCTTATATTATTTCAGATGGGCAATAAGAAGATATCAAAACTTAAAATATTTATAGGTTAATATAATAAATTCTGAAACCATCAAAATTACACACCCGACATAATACAAGGGGATCGTGAATGTAAGAGAATTCAAAATCAAACCACCACGAAAGAAATGGATCTCATCTTTAGAATTGTGACAGAGGTGATTATAAATTAATAACGAAAAGTTATAGTAGCGACATCCCTTGG
>CM029554.1:33146200-33226907 GCA_017141385.1 Sogatella furcifera | reverse complement strand
TTTTCGCCATGATCATATTCTCAGAAATATTCTCCCCAATGTCTTTTAGTTAACGTGCCAGGTTTTCAATCCTTGTAATATACTGCACCACATTATCACCGATACTCATTTTATACTCTTGGAACTTGGTTAACAAAGTTAGTTTATTAGCAGAACTTTTCTGTTCATGAATCGCACTTAGTTTCATCCACATTTCGGCTGCAGTTTCACAAGTGAGGAATTGTTCCAGTTGTTTGTATTCCATTGACGATGAAAGAATGAACATAGCTTTAGCATTTAGTTTAGTCCAAGTCAGGGCCGGATTTAAGAGTGTGCCGCCTATAGGCTAAATTTTAATTTGCCGCCTCCTTGAGGCTTATACTTTGCTTATTCCGAGTCGTTATGGGTTGAGGGTGATACGGGGTAAGCAGCAGTCAGAGCCAAATCAGTAGTAAGATAGTAGGATATATTTATATAGATGGGCATGTAACAAGAAATATCTCGTGGACTTAATAGCAGTAGCGGATCCAGGGCATGATTTTGGGGGGGTCAAGGAGGATCATGTGAGAACCTTCCGGGGGTCTGGGTGTATGGAATATCCCCACGCGGAGGGGATGGTACAAAGGTACACCCTGAAAATTTTGGAAAAATGTAACTGGAAAATTGTGTTTTTATACAATCTAGAGTTTTAAAACTGATCTTTTTTTCTAATTTAAATCTATAGTTTTAATTGGATTTATTCATTAAATATACAGTGCTTCAGGAGAAATGAGCAATACTTCCTTACAGATTCCTTACACCAAGTAGAGAAAAAAGTTCCATGAGAATCACCCCAAAAACGCTTTGTTATCGAGATAACAATGGCGGAAAATTGACATTTTGTCAAAAAATATTAATTTTTCGAGGCTTTTTTTGGTTTCACAATTATTAAATCCTATCAGAATTATCAAATTTTAAAATTATTATGTAGAATTAGCTGTGCAATTCAATGAAACCTGTTAGAAGTTTATAAATCCAATGGTTGTTGAAATAGTTGGAGAAAACACCATTTCTCAACAATCAAGGGTATAACTACAACCATCTAGCACCAAAAATCCACAATTTGCTTCCTGCACACATCAAGATGATAGAACACCCAAGAAAATTCAAAGCCGTCGTTAAAAAGTGGATTATAACAACTGGAAGACATCACATAGAAAATATTATTTCTAACAGTAACTTAAAGTTTTAATTTTTTATTTATTTTCATTGGAAATTAACCTACTCAACTATGGGAGCCCCATGTGCTAGAGTAGGTGTAAATTTTGGGTGGGGGTGCGAATACTTTGGGTAAGTGAGCTCACATAAGCTTATTCTTTAATTCTTTAAACACTAACTGGATTTAAATTTAAATTGTACTCATTACATTTGCTTGCTGTTTTGTTCATTTTTGTTTGTTTTTTAAGGAAATAAAATTATTATTTAATTATTTTTATTTTTTTATAACTGGCTATAAAATCATAAATTTGGATTTTTAATAGATGGAAGTTGAAGAGAACCCAATTCTAAAACAAAAGTTGAAAGGTGGTGATTTTGAAAATCCCAAATCTCAGAGATCGTGATCAAAAATTAGACAAAACCTAGCATAAGTGGAAAATCAGTGTTTAGTGGCGATTTTTTTATCAAAAATAAACCCAAATAGAGCCTCGAAAAATTAATATTTTTTGAGAAATGTCAATTTTCCACCATTGTTATCACATTGTATCTTGGTAACAAAGCATTTTTAGCGGTGAGTCTTATGGAACGTTTTTCTCTATTTGGTGTAAGGAATTAGCCTGAAAAGTATTACACATTCCTCCTTAAACATTCTGTATAAACTTCTCTTCTATGTGGCCAGGGGCATTTGTTATCCTCAATTTAGAAATAAGGACGCAATTTTTTTGTCCTTGGATTTTCGGGGGGGTGGGTAATTTACCCCTGTTCCTCCCCCTTGGTTCCTGACTACTTTATAGTACGGTGCAATTAGTTAAAAAAGACCGAACCTCAGTATCCAAAATGGAAGGACGGTTCCTATGTCAACTTGTTCTATACAATCCTTTTATTGTTTGGTAGAAAGTTACACCCTTTTGAGCGTCGGGTTTTTGGGGGAGGGGAGTGAAAGGTGCAAAATTTCAGTTTTTCGCCACGAGTCGAATCAAGAGATGGACGAAATAATTTCATGCATGTTTTTTCTAGAGAACAAAATTTGGAAGAGATTACATCTCTTACCAATTACCAATTACATCTCTGTATCATTAAATGTTTCCAAGTTACAATTTTTTGAAGACTCCATATTTTTTTCACAGGAACTATTTCGTTACTTTGAAAGTTAGTAACTTTTAATTAGAAACACTTGCATCCTTATTTCAAAATCCCTCTTGGAAAAATTCATTCCTCTTTAATTTGAGACCAAATTTACACTTCTATGTTCACTGGTTCATGTGCTACAGAGATTAAATAAAACTTACACACCCAAATACCCCTAAATTACTTTTTATCATACAAAAGGGGCTGTATAGAACAAGTTGGCATAGGAATTGTCCTTTCTCTTTGGATGTTGAGGTTCAAGTCAAATTGCACTGTACTATTAGTGTATTCAGAGGTCAAACCGATTTTGTAATGCACTAAATTAATATATAGGCAACTACGTTCTAAGAATTACTATTAGGTCATGTTTTTCAAAGTAAATTCAGAAATCGTAGAGAAAATGAAATTAATTTTTTCAAATTATTTTATAAATTTTTAATTTTTTTTAATTTGCCACCTTGAAAATTTGCCGCTCTAGGCTGCAGCCTACTTAGCCTATTTAGAAATATGGCCCTGGTCCAAGTAGTTAGTTCAGCAGCCTCTGATGTAGGCTTGGTACTGGTTCCATTCACTAATTCTAACAGTCCATTGGCAACAAAAATGTTCTTTAATTGAAATTTCTAAAGATGGAAATTTTCTCCATTGAATTTGTTAATGTTTCGAAAATCAGCAGCTTCAGCCATTGTTTGTAGATTGTTCGTACACAAAAATTCAGGTTAAAGAAGTACACTTTACTAACCTCAAAAAAGCATGAGTCAAGTCCAAATCAGGTAGTTAATTAGTAGTCAAATCCGGTAGTCAAAGCAGGAACAGTAATTCAGGTTATCAAAATTGTATTGAAGCATTAAAGAGTTCATCATATTCATCAGACTTGAAGTCAGAATAAAAACTCACAGATAACACACAGCTCACGACAGGCAAAAGTCATTCAGAAGTTGAGAACGCAGAACCAATAGCCACCTGGGCCCATAACCTATTACGAAATACGGTTTTGTAGAGTTTGAACTTGAATGAAGAACACACCAATTTGATTTAGACTTGTATATTTTCATCATAATGCACAATATACTTTGAATTGAAATACAAAGATTTAATTCAGAGAAGAAATAGAGTTAATTCAGCCAACAGAACACATCTCTGCATCAGGCAAGAGGCAATACAAGCAGCCGATAGGGGTAACCGGAAGGAGATGAGGGACTCTGACAGGTTAAACAAAATCAGTTACACTTTTATATAATTATGAGAAACATGAATATTATAATAATTGTACGTATGATAATTGAATATAAAATACAGAAAAATACGTACATGTCCGTGGCCCGGCCATGAAAGAATTTCATAAAACTAATCATGTCAATATTAAGTACCTATTAAGTACTATTTTGTACCTCCAATCATGGAATTATTACCTCAAAATTGAAGGAGATATTCAATATTATAACATGGGCAGGCCAGCGACATGCCTCCCCGCCATGGCTGAATTTGATCAAACTGATAATGCAAATTGAAAGTACCTATCAAGTACTATTTAGTACCTCTAATCTCGGAATTATTACCTCAAAGATAACGGAGATACGGCAAGAAAATGACAAAGGTCAATGACCTCTCAGCCCGGCCATGTCCGAATTTTAAAAAAAGACCATGTAAATCTCAGGTACCTATTAAGTACTATTTCGTACCTCAAGAAGAATTAATTTATCATGAAAAATAGCCGAGATATTGCACAATGAAGTTCGGGGTCAATGACCTCTCAGCCCGGCCATATTTGAATTTGGAAAAAATGACTATGTAAATTTTAGGTACCTATTAAGTACTATTTCGTACCTCCAATCACGGAATTATTACCTCAAAGGTGACAGAGATATTCAATATTATAAAATGGGCGGGCCAGTGACATGCCTCCCCGGCCATGGCCAAATTTGATCAAACTGATAATGCAAATTGAAAGTACCTATCAAGTACTATTTAGTACCTCTAATCTCGGAATTATTACCTAAAAAGATAACGGAGATATGGCAAGAAAATGACTAAGGTCAATGACCTCTCAGCCCGGCCATATTCGAATTTGGAAAAAATAACTATGTAAATTTTAGGTACCTATTAAGTACTATTTCGTACCTCCAATCACGGAATTATTACCTCAAAGGTGACAGAGATATTCAATATTATAACATGGGCGGGCCAGCAACATGCCTCCCCAGCCATGGCCGTATTTGATCAAACTGATAATGCAAATTAGAAGTACCTATCAAGTACTATTTAGTACCTCCAATCTTGGAATGATTACCTCAACGATAACGGAGATACGGCAAGAAAATGACAAACGTCAATGACCTCTCAGCCCGGCCATGTTCGAATTTGAAAAAAAAAATTACTATGTGACTCTTAGGTACCTATTAAGTAGTATTTCGTACCTCAAGAAGAATTAATTTATCATGAAAAATAGCCGAGATATAGCACGATAAAATTCAGGGTGTATGATCTTCAGCCGAGGCGAAGATCATATGGAAATAGTCTTGCCAAGCAAAGAAGACCCTCTAGCAAGATGAGAAAATGACTCCAGTTCGGTCAAAATTGGTTCAAAAAATATTATTTTGGTCTCAAATTGTAGATCAGAATGTTTCCTAGGATTGAGAAAAAATCAATCATTTTTATAACCAATATATACCGAGCTGGAGTAATTTTCTGATCTTGCAAGAGGGTTTTCTTCGCTTGGACAGACTAGACTATACACCATAACGGAAGCTGTATTTAGTCTGTCCAAGCAAAGGAGACACCCTGGCAAGATGAGAAAATGACTCCAGCTCGGTCAATATTGGTTCAAAAAGTATTGATTTGGTCTAAAATTGTAGATCAGAATGTATCCTAGGATTGAGAACAAATCAATAATTTTTTGACCAATATGGACTGAGCTGGAGTCTCATCTGCCAGAGGGTCTTCTTTGCTTGGACAGACTAGACTATACACCGTATATGGAAGCTGTAAATAGTCTGTTCAAGCAACGGAGACTCTCTTGCAAGATGAGAAAATGACTCCAGCTCGGTCAATATTGGTTGAAATACTATTTGGTTGGTCTCATATTGTAGATGAAAATGTTTCCTAGGATTGATACCAAATCATTAATTTTTTAACCAATATAGACCGAGCTAGAGTAATTTTCTCATCTTGCCAGAGGGTCTTCTTTGCTTAGACATACTTAGAAGTGACTTGCGAATCCATTCACGTCAGCCCGGCCATGAGCAAATTTGACAATACTGATTATGGAAATAATATTAAGTACCTATCAAGTACTATTTAGTACCTTCAATCAAAAAGTTGATATATCAAAGGAAAAGGATGAAATTAAGATTCTTAAGTTTGATGCGTATCCAACCCCACTAGACGTTCAAACTGTTTAGGTTGGTGAGGAGTAACAGTAGTAGTAGATTGCCGGTTCTGGCGGACCTAATGGACATTGCATCCCAAGGTCACTTTTGACAACTCATCCAACCTAACATCACCACAACTTCCTTCCTCCCACCACCATCATTCCTCCCTCCATCACCCTCACCACCACCCCACCCCCTTGCAGATGACCATCATCCATCACCCCCCTCACATTTTCCATCGCAGATAAGCAGTGTATAATTACTAAAACTGTTAGTGATAGTGATGATAGATGTTGGTGTATATAATACAATTTCAAGGACAAAAGAAGCTTAGAATGTTGTTGAAATCCTTAGAAAGGAAAATAAGAGTGGAGAAATTGACATGACAAGCCAATTCATCACCTTAATAACATAACCACAAGAAGGGACCATGTGGTAACTGTACAAATTAACAAGTCATAACAGTATTAACAAAATACAGAGGGGAGACTGTATGAACACATAGTAAAGAAGAGAATTCCAGAAAAATAAGTATGGTATAGGAAAAGAAAAAACTGCAAGACACTATTGTACAGATAATACATTTACAAGGAAACAAATAATTTAGAGAAACCCTACAATGTTGCACTAATAATAACTTGCGCCATAACTATCATAACATGCAATACCCTATTTGCACCATCTGGAAACCTGCAGGTAGTACAGTGTATGCCCTTATTTTTTGTTCTACAAACTGGTTAGTCCTTTAATATTTTTTATTATTTTTGAAGATAGTAAATAAAATTTGCATTATACAGTCCATTAATTTGCTAAGATCACCCAAACAAACATAACATTATTTTGCGCTGTCAGAGAATCAGATGGACTGTAACAAAATGTTACATGCATTAAGTTAATCAGAACAATTATCTTGCTTTTGAAAATACAGTTCCAACAAACAACTGCCTCACTCCATTTTTGCAATAAGTTTGAGTGAGATAGAGCTTGTTTGTCTGTTTTGTTGATTTTCCATATTCTACAAGTACTTTTTGCTTTGATAAAGAGTCTTTGTGGTCTCTCTATTTCTCTATCCTTTTCTTACGTAGTTCTTTTTAGATGACATGCTATGTTACTCTCTCTTTCCTTCTCAAGATTCAGACTTGTACTTTTTGGTAGGCTTTCGATCTGATTCTATTACTGCTGCTTTGCTCAAGTCAGTCTGTCCACAGAGTTGGAAAGATGCAGACCACTTTCTGTTCAAGTAAATTTTTAATGATTCTTCTCCTAAGTTTCTGGATGTCTTTATTTGTAATTTTTAGTATAAAGTAACAATAAAATAATTTTTTTAAGAATCAAATTTTCCAAAGTTCCTGTAAAATTTATCATTTAATAGTAAAGTTAGTGTTCCGTTATTGTCAATAATATGTTCATCTGAATCATGGATTACTGTATCCAAATCCACTTTTAAAAGGTAACTATAAAATTTTATCTAGTATTTTTGTTTGAAAATATTTTGTACAATTAGTATTTTTAAAATGTCAAATAATAATTTGAGTATACAATCCTTGTAAATTCCAGATAATATAATTTGAATTTTTCATTATTGAAATTTAAAGTTTCTATTATTATTATTCAGATTATTTCATTTGAATTTTTGTAATTTTGAGTAATGTAATTGTTAGCAATCTCATTATATTGTAATAGGTTCTGTTAAATTGAAATTGTTCAGTTGTATTATGAAGACTCTGTTTTCTGAGTTCATCTGCAAACAGAGTTAATAGGAAGTTTATAAGGAAACTGAATTGGTTTTATATTGTTTTTATCCTAACAGCAGTTCCAGCTTTACCCACAGAGAGTTCCATCAATTTTCCAGCTTTACCCACCAAGAGTTCCATCAATTTTCCAGCTTTATACACCAAGATTCCAGGTATATCCAGAACAACCTCAACCTTACCAAGATGTCCAGCAGAATCCATTCAATACCACATTTACAAGATGGCAGTTTCTGTGGAGTACAGAAATTTCAGCATTTCCAGAGATAACATTCAGTTGATACTAATGGCAGACTCCAAGAAATCATACACAGAAGCAGTTAGGCATTTCAACAAAAGTATCGTCATATATCAAAAGTAATCAACAAAAATAGTGAAGTGAAATTTGTTTAAAAGCATATTTCTTCAAGTGTTGGGGCCCCACTTCTACAAAAATTGACGTATTTGAAAATGTCCATTTACTGTTTTATTGCATCATATGGTTTCTATAAATTCTTGGAATTTTTGGGTAATTCTGTTTTGTCAATTTTTGATATTTCTTTTTATAATATAATTTGGAAATTTGATTTTTACTTCCATCTTTTTAATTATGAATAACCCCTTTGTCAGACTTAGTATAATATTATGAGATAAGAGTTGATTGCTTATTGATTTTGATAGTTTGGTTAATTTGTTTTCTTGAATTAAAATAATTTCTGACATTTAGAAATTGTGAAAAGATTGACAGAAATTATTCTAAAATTTGAAGAGATAATTAACTAACTAAATGAATAAAACAAAAATCCCATTACAGGAATTTATAAAAACTGGAAATAGTGTGTAAAATCTGTTTGTTACAGATGAGGGCGTACAGTAAAGCTGTTGCCTCTCTCCAACATGAACAACTTGAAGAATCTTTCAAGGATAATTTGTTAAGGAGCCCCCCATCTTTTGTAAAAGTTAATAGATCTTGGCAAACTATAGCATATGGTTTTAAGTTCTTCAAGATGGTTGAAATCCATAATATATCACTTGTTGAATTTGAGTGCTTTTAGTTCATTCTGATGTACCAAAAAAAAGACAGTACTATTTGTGTTCAAATGCATCATGGAAGTCATTGATTGGAAATAGTCGCATTTTGGCTCATTTTTTATCATTATCATTTCATTTAATATAGAATTATAATAAAAGAGGGGATTATGTTATACAAATTGAGCCCAAATATGAAAGACAATTATTATCTCAAGAGGACCTTAGAATATACATTTCTAGCTCATCATACAAAATTAAAAACTGGGAAAGGTGAAATATTAGTTTCTCACAAAAATACCACTATTTAAATCAAAGCTTGGTCCATGTTCAAGATAAAGGGTTGAATTTGACTCAAATCTCTTGGAAATGTTATTGGCTAGGATAAGAATCAGAAATCTGTTCTCTATCTGATGCTTTGTTTTTGCATGAATTGCAAAAAACTAAAAACAGAACCAAAATTAAGTTGTTTTCTTGTCACTCTGTATTGTGCACACCTCAGAATCCATTGCAAACTTATATTGAACTTATTTGGGATGCCCAAAGTAGATTGAGACAATTTCCAGCCTTACATTAATTTTTTTGGAACCAGAAGTCAAATTTGCCTAAACTATATACCTATTACAAAAAACTTACAAATTTTTGATAATTCATAGCTTGGTACTCATTGATTGTGGAAAAATTAGATGGATACTATCCTCTTGTGAATTTTATACCCAAAACAACAGAATGATTATTTTTCACCTAAGAACGTTTCCTTTTAAAGTAAATTGAAAAAAACTGAAAAAAGGAACCAAAATTCTGCAGTTTTCAGGGCACCCTGTATAAAATAGTACTCAGGATGCATTGAATTTGCACATAAGTCTTACTTGTAGTGCCCAGAGTGAGTTGAGATCATTTCTCTATTCACCTTCTAGGACCTAGAATTTAAATTTTCTGGAGCAATTACTATGAATAAAAGTGGGTGAACAACAATGGGCTGTAGGGGGTTGCTGCACCAAAATAGCACCTGGCAACATCCAGATTCATAATCAGCATGCTTTTCTGAGTAGGAAACCATTAACAAAGTGCGGTCCTCATATTTTGCATACTAAACTACCCCTGCCCCTGGTCCATGCCCCTGCCCTTACTAAAACTGCCCCTGGTCTATCAGATGATATACTTTCATTGAAGTCAGCTGAGATATCTCAGATAGGTTTTAAGGCAAGTTTTTCTTTATGCAAAACAGTTTGACAGTTGACCACAGGCTAATAACAAGTGCTGTGATTGGCTACAGCTATTTGACTGTAGCCAACCGTTGGACTGTTACCTATGAAGAAAAACATTATTAAAATAATTATAGAGACTGATGCCCGGTTTTCCAACCGGCAAAGAGATGCCAACAAAGAGCATGACTGTGTCCACTGCATTGCTGACTTCCTTGCGCCAACTTTTGGAATTGACGCATAATCTGAATGTACCGTGAATACAGAGGGAGAGAGTGAGTGTGTGAGAGAGAAGGAGTGATGTTTTTTTTGGGTGATGAGTATATTGTTCACCTTCCTTGAATTTTTTTGTAGGAGAAGGAAACAATCATTCTTGGCTAGCTGAATGAGGGTGGATAACAGTGGCAACACGGCTCACCATTGCCAGTGACCTTGGTCATTCCAATGATCTGTGAGCAACTATAGTGATATATACATCCTGTTATAGAACAATCATTCTTTTAACAGGAGAAGAAGTCAGCCAGCAACAGTGATTATTCCTCAAGTTTATTGTTATTCTTCAGGTAATTTTGAACTTTGTTCTTGTTGGAGAGAGGCAACAACTTTGCTGTACGCCTTTATCTGCAACAAACAGATTTTACACACTATTTCCAGTTTTTATGAAGTTCATCTGATTCTCTGACAGCACAAAATAATGTTACGTTTGTTTGGGTGATCTTAGCAGATTAATGGACTGTATAATGCAAATTTTATTTACTATTTTCAATAATAATGAAAAATATTGAAAAGGAATTATTGAAAAGAATATTGAAAGGAGTTTGTCAATCGAAAAATAAGGACATACACTGTACTACCAGCAGGTTTCCAGATGGTGCAAATAGGGTATTGAGTGTTATAGTTATAGGAAAGAAATTTAGCATTGTTTCACTTAGGAAAGCAGAGTGAGAACTGACTTGAAAATAAGGAAATGGATTGTAATAGCCAGCTGGTGGCTCTTATCTTCTATGCCACCTGACTGTCTGGTATTGTCTGATTGCTAGCCTCTACAATGTTCATTTATTGCTTATAAATTCAGACTTCTTGAAAGTCTCAGTATTGGTGCAATATTGTAAGGTTTCTCTAAATGATTTGTTTAATTGTAAATGTATCATCTGTACAATAGTGTCTTGCAGTTTTTCCTTTTCGTATACCATACTTATTTTTCTGGAATTCTCTTCTTTACTATGTGTTTGTACAGTCTCCCCTCTGTATATTGTTAATACTGTTATGCCTTGTTAATTTGTACAGCTACCATATGGTCCTTTCTTGTGGATCAGTGTCAAGAGACCAAGAATCAAATCTTGGGGAATTTCAAGTATATTGTGTGCATGAAGAGGCATCTGGTTCAAAGGTTCAACTTCCCAATAATTGCATGTATTGAGGTGATGAATTGGCTTGTCATGTCAATTTCTCCACTCTTATTTTCCTTTCTAAGGATTTCAACAACATTCCAAGCTTCTTTTGTCCTTGAAATTGGATTATATACACCAACATCTATCATCACTATCACTAACAGTTGTAGTAATTATACACTGCTCATCTGCAATGGAAAATGTAATGGGGGTGATGGATGATGGTCATCTGCAAGGGGGTAGGGTGGTGGTGAGGGTGATGGAGGGAGGAATGTTGGTGGTGTGATGGTGGTGGGAGGAAAGAGGTTGTGGCGATGTTAGGTTGGATGAGTTGTCAAAAGTGACCTTGGGATGCAATGTCCTTTAGGTGCGCCAGAACCGTCAATCTACTACTACTGATACTCCTCACCAACCCCAACAGTTTGAACGTCTAGTAGGGTTGGATACGCATCAAACTTAAGAATCTCAATTTCATCCTTTTCCTTTGAGATATCAACTTTTTGATTGAAGGTACTAAATAGTACTTGATAGGTACTTGATATTTCCATAATCAATTTTGTCAAATTTGCTCATGGCCGGGCTGAGAAAATTTGAAATTTTCAAATTTTCACAACATTTTTTGAGGTACTTATTATCTTATTGGGGCTAAAATATACTTGAACCAGGTATTTGATATTTACGAAGTCAGTTTTAAGATTGTACAACAAGAAAATATAATAATTGATTAACTTTATTACGTGAATGGACTCGCAAGTCACTTCTAAGTATGTCTAAGCAAAGAAGACCATCTGGCAAGATGAGAAAATTACTCTAGCTTGGTCTATATTGGTTGAAAAATTAATGATTTTGTCTCAATCCTATGATACATTCTGATCTACAATTTAAGACCAAATCAATCCTTTTTGAACCAATATTGACCGAGCTGGAGTCATTTTCTCATCTTGCCAGGGGGTCTCCTTTGCTTGGACGGACTATTTACAGTTTCCGTATACAGTGTTCAGTCTAGTCTGCCCAAGCGAAGGAGACCCTCTGGCAAGATAAGAAAATGACTCCAGCTCGGTCTATATTGGTCAAAAAATTATTGATTTTCTCTCAATCCTAGGAAACATTCTTATCTACAATTTAAGACCAAATTAATTTTTTTTCAACCAATATTGACCGAGCTGGAATCATTTTCTCATCTAGCCAGAGGGTCTTCTTTGCTTGGCAAGACTATTTCCATATGAACTTCGCCTCGGCTGAAGATCATAGACCCTGAATTTTTTCGTGCTAAATATCTCGGCTATTTTTCATGATAAATTAATTCTTCTTGAGGTACGAAATACTACTTAATAGGTACCTAAGATTTTCATACTAATTTTTTTTCCAAATTTGAATATGGCCGTGCTGAGAGGTCATTGACGTTTGACATTTTCTTGCCATATCTCCGTTATCGTTGAGGTAATAATTCCAAGATTGGAGGTACTAAATAGTGCTTGATAGGTACTTCTAATTTGCATTATCAGTTTGATCAAATTCTGCTATGGCCGGGGAGGCATGTCCCTGGCCCGCCCATGTTATAATATTGAATATCTCTGTCACCTTTGGGGTAATAATTCCGTGATTGGAGGTACGAAATAGTACTTAATAGGTACCTAAAATTGACATAGTCATTTTTTCAAAATTCGAACATGGCCGGGCTGAGAGGTCATTGACCCCAAACTTCATTGTACAATATCTCGGTTATTTTTCATGATAAATTAATTTTTCTTGAGGTACGAAATAGTACTTAATAGGTACCTAAGATTTACATGGTCATTTTTTTAAAATTTGGACATGGCCGGGCTGAGAGGTCATTGACCTTTGTTATTTTCTTGCCATATCTCCGTTATCTTTGAGGTAATAATTCCAAGACTAGAGGTACTAAATAGTACTTGATAGGTACTTTCAATTTGCATTATCAGTTCGATCAAATTCGGCCATGGCCGGGGAGGCATGTTGCTGGCCCGCCCATGTTATAATATTGAATATCTCCTTCAATTTTGAGGTAATAATTCCACGATTGGAGGTATGAAGTAGTACTCAATATTGTCATGATTAGTTTTATCAAATTCTTTCATGGCCGGGCCACGGACATGTACGTCAAAAGCCCATGTGGGCATCACCCTCAAAAAAAAAAAAAAATCTTATAACTCTATTTTTCTTGATTTTTATTTATTATGTTCCTTGTTTTTTTTGGCTTTTTCAATTACATTATAATTTTTTTCTTATTTCATTCTTGTTAAAATTGTTTATAATTCACAACAAATGAGGTAATAATTGTATTTATTTATACTTTATTTAAGTTTAACGTTGTGAATAATTTTGTATTGTATTGAAATGGCACCCGCTGAAAAACCCAAGGGTTTAGCAGGACCAAAAAATGTAACAGTTTATTTCAAATAAAATTGATTGAAAGCATGGGAAATTATTAATTCATCAAGAAAGGGTAGTTATAGGGTTAACAATGATGGACCCAAAAAATGTAAATCAGTATCTTATTCAATCTGTTAAATCTTTGAAGCAGAATAGTGGCAGGTCAGCGCTTTGGGTAGATTCTTTTACTGCATCCTCAGCCTTGAAATCTAATAAGAAAAGTTTAGTTTAGTTAAAGTTCAAGTTTAAAGAAACAAGTTGTGAGGAGGTGTATGAAATTGTTAGAATGTTCAAGTGTTCCAATACTGCTGATTTTTATGGTATGAGAGCTAGTTTGATAAAAAAAGTATTAAATGTCGTTGCTTAACCTCTGGCAAATTGTATAAATGAATCATTCAGCTTGGGACTTTTCCCTATAATGCTCTTAAAAGATCCAAAGTTGTCTCTATTCCTAAAGATAAAAAAATACTTTGATGTTTCAAACTGTAGACCAATCACAATTCTTCCAATCTTTTCAAAAGTTGTTGAGGCTATAGTTGCCAAGCAGTTGTATTCTCATCTAGAGCATTATAAGTTACTCAATGTTTCACAGTTTGGCTTCAGAAAAGGATCTTCTACAGATAATGAAATAGAAAGGCTTACCAATTTCATCTATAATGCTTTTGATTCTAAATATTTTGCAGGTGTAACTCTCTGCGATATGAGCAAGGCATTTGAGAGTGTGGACCATGGGGTGCTGTTGAGGAAGTTTGCCCATTATGGTATTGAGGGTTGTGAATTTGGGTTCTTCAAGTCATATCTGTTCAAAAGGTCACAAGTTGTATTTATTGGTACTGATAGGTCAAGAGAAGCAGTGGTGGAGTTTGGTGTCCCTCAGGGATCAATGCTGGGCCCATTGCTTTTCTTGTTAATGGTAAATGACCTTCCAGGTCATATTTCAACTGACAGCATCCTGTATGCAAATGACATGTCTTTGATGTCTTGTGGTAGGGACTTGGATGAGTTGAAGTTAAGGATGGAGGGCTACAGGAGAGAGACCAGTAAGTGGTTGGAGGTCAACGGTTTCTCTATGAATGATAATAAGACTCAAACTCTTATTTGTGGCCTAAAGCATAGAGCTGACGTACAACAGTCTGTTGAAGAAATTTCAACTAAGTTTCTTGGTGTTTACATAGACAAAAAGTTGAGATGGGAGCCTCATTGTAGAAATCTTTGCAGCAAGCTCTCAAAGGCTATTTACCTTATAAGATGTCTTAAGAATCAACTGTCAAATGATTATTTATGTATGGCATATTTCAGTTTATTTCGCAGTCTCTTATCCTACACTGGGGTGGAAGTAGTCATGTTTCTGGGGTTGTTCTTCTTCTCCAGAAAAAAGTTGTGAGGATAATAATGGGGGTCACATTTAGGGAACATTTTGTAAACCATTATTTGTTTCTCTTGGTGTATTAACGGCTTACAACCAATACATTTATGTTCTTGCCCAGAATATACACAAAAATAAGGCCATAATGACTACAAGAGGTATGTTTCACTCATATAACACTCGCCAAAGACAACAACTTAAAAACTCAACACGTTTAACAAGAATACTATGGTCCCATTGCGTCTTTCAATTCAATTAAAAATCATCCTCACTCTTTGTTCAGCAAATCTCTATTTTATATACTGCGTGCAAACCCTTTCTATCCTTTGGAGGAGTTTTTCACACATTCTTTTCAATTAATTGACGTTGCCAATGACTGTACAGTCCAATGGCAAAAAAATTAAACCTATTTATCTATCTATCTATCTATCTATCTATGATGGTCCCAGTGCAGGAAAGAGTCCAGTATGATTCCAAGATATTTTATTGTTGGTTTTCTGTGGATAGTGTATGCAGTGTTGTTGGAAATTTTGACTGTTGAAAGGTTTTCTGTATGTTGTCCATGCTGTGTAGCTGAGAAAGTTAGAAAGTAAGTCTTATCATGGTTTAGGGTGAGCAGATTCTGGTTCAACCAATGTGAGATTTTCTGCAGTCCTATTTCAGCCTTATTCAATGCTATTGATCAGGTTGGTCCTGAAAACAAAAGTACAGTATCATCAGCAAAGGTGGTGATGTTCCCCTCAATTTTCATACTGCACAGAAAATTTATATAAATCAAAAAGAGTATTGGACTGAGAACTGTGCCTTGAGGTACTCCATAATCCACTTTGAGCTTGCTACTTATTTTTCTATTGACTCTACTTTTGAATAATTCCCATGCTACTCCTCTGATACCATAGTTGTAGCAGAATATCCAGCAGAATATCATATGATAATGTATCAAATGCTGTTCAGAAATATTGCCAAATAAAGGTTTCTCATCACATTTTTTTCCATTTTTTTTTTCATTTTCATTTTTCATCCCACTGACCACCTGTGAAAGGGGTATACAGATTCATCAATTATATTCTAAGTCAATCTCTGCATTTCATAATGCAAATAGAATTCTTGAACGGAATAAGGAGAAACCTGTAACAACTCCTCTCTCACCTTAATTCTAAATTTCTCACCTGTGAGAGCTTTAATATGTGCTGGCAATGAGTTATAAAACCGAATTCCTGCACTCTTCAGCCCCCTCTTGTACATACTAGTTTGATGAATGTCATCTCTGAGGTTTTGCCTATATCTAGTATTGTATGAGTGAAACAATTCTCCTGTATTAAACCTATCTTTATTCATATCAATAAAACAAAGAACCTCCAATATATATATACCTGCTAGTGGAAGAATCTTTAACTCTTTGAAATAATCTCAACAACTTGCTCTAATAGATTCACCCACCATCACTCTAACTGCCCACTTTTGAATCCTAAATATATGTATTGCATGAGTTGGATTGCCCCAAAATACAACACCGTATGAGAGCAGAGAATGGAACACAGCAAAATAAACACTTCTAAGCGTTCCTGTATTGAGCAATTTCTTCAAGGTTCTAAGAACAAATACTGCCAAGTTGAGTTTGCTTTTTAGCTGGTCTGAATGAGGTCGCCAGGACAGTTTAGAGTCCAGCACCACTCCAAGTACCTTTGCTTTGTTTGCTGAACCTATATTACCATCTCTCATCTCCAATACTGCTTCCCAAGCCGTCCTTAATGGAATCTGCATCGTCTTACTATAATTCAGAACTAACATATTTGAGGCCAGCCATTCTTCTAGTTTTCTAAGAGCTCTTCTACTTTCAGACTCCATGTCATGCTGACTGTTACTTTTCAATAAAATACTTATGTCATCAGCGTACAAAACGGTGTGCTGGTTCAAGGTGTGATGGCAAGTCATTAATATATAAAAGGAAAAGCAAAGGACCAAGGACTGATCCCTGAGGGACCCCACTCCTTGCCTGTAACCATTCTGACTGATACACAAAAGGGTGAGACTGTATTTCTACCTGCTGATATTGCTCATCAAAGTATGATACAAACCACTTGAGAACCGTGCCTTCAAAACCATATAATTTCATTTTTTTCAATAAAATTTCAATGTTTACAAGATCAAAAGCTTTGGATAGATCAGCTATCAGGCCACATAAGTAGAGGATGAAAGCGAAAGCTGGGCCCTCCAACAATGAGCAAGCATGTATGGACATGATTCCTTACACCTAGGTCTGCTCAGCGGCGGTCCACGACTACTTATCTCTTATCTTATCTTATCAGACAGCACTTTAGTGAAAGTTCTTCCTTCCTCTCAATTTACAGGTTTAAACAAGTATATAGTACTATGATAGAGATATATAGTTATATAATATTTAATGAGATAAATTTCTCAATATTTGCATGTTAACATACATACCCTGTATGTATTCTTTTAAACATGTCTACATATAGATCTATAATATTTTTTGCATGCTATCAGATAACACCATATAAATATTTTTAATTGATTGTATAGGTTCAAGAATAAGGTAAGTGAAATAAATAACACAATTGTTTACTGATAAGTTTTATTAGCACATAAGAAAATCATACATCCATATATTTTCAAATTATACTTCTAAATGAAACGAATTTCGTGTTTTCGACCCTGCACTCCTAAATAAACTAGGGAAACTTTATTCTTATCACTAGCATTATAATGATCAATAAATGCACGGTTCATATTAAATCTTGATGGAAGAAATACCTTTATCTCTTCATCTGTGTGTCGTTTTAAATAAGCTATTGTTCTTTCTCCATACACTGTGGAAATTTGTTTAAGGGATATTACCCTATATGCTTCACCAATAAACAGTTCTGAGAGTTTACAGTACTCCCTTTTATCATTGTATTCATTAAGAATTGACTTGAAATCCATGATTCTAACTGCTATCTACTAACTGAACTCAGATAATGATGTTATATGGTAGTACACTACAGGGTACTTGTTATCAACCAGTTGTACCACAATTAAAATTATAAAATAACCTCTATTACAATATGTTTCCCTCTTAGTTGTCATTGGAATGACTCAAGCCCCTTTACTACTTCAAAGTAGGGAAACTTCAAAGGGGTTAAAAAGAAATATCCTCTATAAATTGAAGGTTTTATTATGCTAATGTAAAAAAATCTTTTCAAATAAGATAAAAATAGATTAATAATCATTTCTGAATAAAATAATTCTTGCCTCAAATACAAAATAATATTTCTAATGTTCAATCCTTATTATCAGCTATGACTGAACATTTATAAAGGATATCTCTTTTTTTACAAAATAAAAACTCTGCTCATAAAAAAATCATATTTAATTCTTGTATTGAAAAATAATATGATTGAATATCTCTTGATCTCTGATGGAGAAAAAATAATCATCTTTCAATTAAAAAATTGGAGAAAGATACATACATGTAAAAATTCAATTTCTACATAATACAAGTTGAAATTCTATTCATGGGACATGAAAAATTCAAAAATTATGTACATATACAATGAAACAGTGGAAATTAGATTTCAATTTTTTTCAAATATATACATACAATGGATCAATGAAAATTACATATTAAATTCAAAATTATGTACAAACAAGAAAAGATTGGGAATACTTTTCAAAAAAATATTAGAAAAGACAAAGTTGTATTCATGGGACATGAAAAATTCAAAAATATTAAATATACATGATAAATCATAGAACATGAGCAGATTACAGATTTTGGATATTTGGATTCAGATTTTAATTTTTGTAACCAATTGGTACAGTATCAACACCATTTTCCAGCACAATCCTCTTATCATCATTTGATGATAGAGCTTTTTTATTGATGTCTACCATACAGACATAATGTTCTTTTGACCTGATGCATGTATTTATCAGTCTATTGTCTCTATTTGAATTCAGACAATTCAAATAATCTTGAAAAGTGATGCATTTTTTTTAATGCAGCAGATTGGACTCCCTTTGCCTTCTTTATCTCTTGATCATGCATTCTTATAGAATACATCTTTGCACGCAAAGCCACAAATTCTAAGATGACCTTGCTGTTTGCCTCATCCTTGAATTTTCCCAATACTTTCTTATTCACAGGAGAATAGCAGCGATGTTCTTGAGGGTAATCTGATGTATCAAAGTGATCAATCATATTGAATACATCGTCATACAGATCATTTGTAACTATTTTGTACAGTAGACTATCAGTGTCAGTGTACGCTAGCTTTATCTTCTCATTGCCATATTTTGGCACCATTACATCATAATGAAATTTGTACATCACAGTTTTGGAAATATCCAAAACTGCTTGACCAATATAAATTGGCTTGTCAAACAGTATTTGTTTCTTATGCATGTGTACAGCTGCCAAATTCTCACAATATATGGTTCTGTCAACAAACTCTGGCTTCCTCACCATTTTTTGGACTTTTCTGGCACTGCAGACCAATTGCATGTTCATCCTATGGCGAATATTCTCCATGGTCTTCCCATACACCGAGTTCACGTAGAGCTTGTACATGTCCTTTTCAAAAGAATTTGTTGAACATGTACGTGATTTTGTGTTATGCTCAATGTATGGTTGCAGCCAACATGACTGCTTGAATCTTAGCACACAGTGGATTTTTTCAACAATAAGACCATGTTCCACAGCTTGTTTCAGAGCCATATAATGAACTATGTACTGTTTCCTGTTATTCACATGAGCACATAATTTTTTCTGATTATTGCCAGTGGATATGAGCTCAGGCAGAAATGGAAGATCACTATGATCTGCATGAAGTGAACTTGGATAGGCCACATCAACTTCAACAACATATCCATATTCATCATGCTCTTTTGCATCAAGTAGATCATTCAGATTCAAGTTAACCCACTGAAAATCACCAAAAGGAAGTGGTTTACTCATGGCTAGGCCATAAAGATTGTTGCAGTCAATGTACGAAATAAAAACATTCTCAGCAGTAGAATCATATGTTTCTACATACTTATTGTTGGCCTTTATTTGCCTGAGAGATGCTTGGCACAAACCACCCCTTATGCCCTTCTCAATCATCATGATCATTTCATAATCTGTAAGAAGTTGAAGTTGAATGCCAGTGAAACGTAGCATGGCATCCCAAGATAGCCCAGGTAGTGTAAAATAGTGACATGGGTCTAATTTGTGTGTTTTTATTGTTAGACTTCTGAAATTTTCAAAGATATCTGCTAACAATAAAACATCTGTTTTTAGATAGTGATCACTGTATTGTCCCAGAGTTGTGAAACCAAATGTATTCCACACATTGACTGCATGTGCATAGTCTTCATCAGTGATGTCTGTCTTTGTTAGATTTGAATAAAATTGTGATTTTGGTGGCAGAGATTTTTCATTTAATCTATCCCAACTTGTGACATATTTGTATGGAAATACTCCTTTTCTTGTCAGCAAAGGAATATGTTGAGCTGAAAAAAACTTCTTGATTTCTTCAAGTTTTGGAAGATTTCTGGCCAGACTGTCCAAGCTACTAGGCATGAATCGGAATGAATCTAGAAAATGTAGTTTAATAAATTTATTAATTGTTTTTGAAAAGGAAATATATTTTTCCTCTGAGTTGGGTATGACATCTATCTGTTTCTCATCATAACCCAATTCACAAACAATAAAGTGACTATCATACCCACTAAGATTGTGGAATAGGACAGGAAGAAAATGTGGTACCTGATATTTCAAATTACAGCTACTATGTGCTGCACCTCTGTAATTGCCTGTCAGATGGCAGTGATCTCTCACTTTCACATCATCTTCATTGAAATTTTTATCACACATGTAACATGTATCAGCCAAATTGTATGTGATGACTTCTTCATCTGTCATTCCATTCATTGGAATATTTGTTCTGTATATCATTGATATTTTCTCTGCCAAATAGTTAAGTAGCACCTTGACAGCACCTCTACCCCTGTATAGGAATGGTTCTGAGGGGAGATTAGTGTATTCCACTGTCTTTTTCAAATATACACAAAAGCTCATCACTTCATGTTTTTGTGCTTGCATTGTGTATGATGAAGCTTTGTTAGGTCTACAACTTTGTACTGGCTTTAAAATGCATTCGAAATCACAGTAAATCACAAATGGTACTCTCAACCCTCTTTTGACATGTTCAAATTTCACTGTTGGTTTGTCATGTGGAAGCTAAACTCTTATAGGGTTATTAGCCACACACAATCTCAAGTGCTTCTCAAGCTTTTCTTCTCTTGAGACTCCATATTGGTCATCAAAGTGGCTGAAGCAGCGTTTGCAAATAGATATACTATGTCCATGTTTTGTTTTTTCTCTTTGGACCAATTTTTCAAAGTTTTTTATGTAGACATAGTGGCTGAGCCCATCATTATTTGAAATGAAGAGAATATCTCTATGGTCTACCAACTCTTTATCTACAACTTTTAGTGGATAGATTCTGTTGTTTTCATCTACCCCAAATACATTGATTGACATTTTATTAATTTTTTCAAATTTTTTAATCTCATCCAGAGGTGGCGGAAAAGATTAACAAGTAAAGTCATATGTGTGGTTAATGTTGGTATAAGATGAGACTCGATGAGGTTTTTCATCTACTAGTTTTGATAAGACTGCGTATTGGGAGCATTTATTATCGAAATTGTGAACATTTATACATGCTTTCCTATTTTCAATCACCTTAGGAAGTGGTATATAGGTACTACCACCCAGTGGAACATATTTATTAATATGTAGTCGTAATCCATCCACAGCTACAAGATACCAACCACTCTTCTTTAGTTGAGCTTCACTTAATTCATTATTTAGTTTATCAAAGCTTGTATATCATTGTATAGCTCTAGAATATCATTCAAATCGCTGTCTCTAAAAATAGGGCAATTTTTTGTTTTAAACAATGACATTATTTCCTCATCTAGCTGATTGCCCATTGTACAATCAACTAGGATGTTGAATTTCACTGGCCCATTTTCAATCAATGATAAGTTCAGTCTAGCAATGATTTTTTCTTTTACAGATTTTAAAAATATAACTAAATCATGGTTTGTATCCGACCGTATGAAAAAGGATTTGAGGCGGCCTTTAGATGCGGTCTCATACATGTTCACACCCTCTAAAGAGGGTTGCATTGCAAGTAAAGTGTCTAATTTTGGCTCAACTCTCTGCCATTTTGGTTGAGGAATAACATATTGACAAGCCTTTTCATGCTTCAGTAAATTATGAACATTAGTGAAAATACATCCACAACTTGAGCATAGACTGTTGAAATTTTCAATGCATTTATTTTCATGCTTTATTCTATTGTCTAGACGTGAAAAAACTTTTCCGCATTTTCCACAAATAACATCAATAGCAGTATTAAAGTCTTTATCATCTAGAAATTTTGAACAGACGATTTCATGATAATTCCGTAAAGGAATTGACTCAAATGAACTGCCACAATACCGGCAAGTATGATTTGCTGCATTATTAAATTCATTCTCACACTTTAAAGCGTGCCTTTTCAAGTTGAAGGAACGTGAAAACTCACGTCCACAAATCTCGCACCTCATGGTGTAAATTCAATTGAAAGAAGTGAATTTAAAAGTATATTCAAAGTGGGTTAGCTTTGAAAAAAGCTGATTAATAATATAAATATGTAAAAATGAGTGTAGGATACTCACAAAACAATGAAGATCAAGTAATCAAATGTAGAAACTGTACTAAGTGAGAGCACACAGTGACGATGTTACCTCTACAAAGACTGGATTCAGAATGAAATAATCATGTTTTTGTCAGACACCACCTCTAGAATTGAGATAAGAGGGTCTATCACCGTGATAAGACACCAAAATAGCTACTTATCAGTGTCTTATCACTGATAAGCTTGTAGAAGTTCAACAGAAAGTCTGTGAATTTTGTCGGGAATAAGGGTCAATGAACTTATTATCAATAGTTATCCTGATAAGAATAGTTCATCATCCTTCTTATCTCATTACGTTTAGAAAAAGTAATATTTAAAGAGAATATAATATATTCACATATTAGAAGGCGATTAGCAATTATTACATATTATCAACCCCTCACATATCCTTATCTCTCTAATTGCATCTTTCAATTAAAATATATATGCTCAAAAGTTAATCATACAGATTATTATTGTTGGGCTATTCATATGTTGATGATTGAGATAATTGTTGAAATGATCTGCTAATTAGGTACTGCATACGTGTGATATAGTTTACCAGATTTGATAACAATTACAGCTAATTTAATGGTGAGAGGCTATAAGTGGGAGTAATATGCATTTATCCAGCCTACATCAGTCACGGGTTCAATTCCCTTTTCTGTCTGGAGTTTTTATCATCCTCCACCATTTTCTACACTGTAAACAAGTGTAGTTGATGACAGAAAAACTGGCGATTGGTAACTTGAGTAACATAGAAATTATGCGTCCAGTCAGCTGATTCATCCGCCATTTGAAAAAATATTCTATATTATTATGGCTTTTAATGGTGGGGAGACCCTTACGGGTAGTTCCACCTCGCCAATGTGTACTAGGTCAAATACTGGTCACCCATCCAAGAGCAGTCCACAATGTTCGTGACTTACCATCATTTTCACCAATAGATCATCCTCACCGAGATACCAATACCCAGTACTCTAGAATTTAATTATTGATTATCTTCTTGATTCAAGAAAGAGAGGGAACGAAAGAGATTGAGAGGAAGATGTTAGTTTGAGGGGATTTTTTTAATACATCCTTCTCCCATAGTAGACTACCAGAGGAACTTTAAAACTATAAATAGGGGAGCTGGTGACATACTCACTTCAGTCTACATCATGCATTTCATGAAGCAGCATCACACTTTCAGTGTGAAAAATATCAATGTCAATGAGGTGCAGAGTTCAAAACACGGACCTCTGCTACCAAACACTATTAGATATTTGATTGTTGGACCATTGAATTGCGGCAAAACTAATCTAATGCTCTCATTACTATATGAACCAAATGGTTTGAAATTTGAAAACATCTATCTATTTAGTAAAACACTGAATCAACCGAAATATAAGTTATTGGAGAGAATTGTTCATGGTGTTGATGAGTTGAAAATTCACTTATTTCAAGACAATTCCGCTGTTCCACATCCTAATGAGGTTGATGCTAACTCAGTTTTCATTTTTGACAATATATCATGTGAGAAACAATGCAATGTGCAAAACTACTTCTGTCAAGGCCGTCATAGTGGAGTGGACAGTTTCTACCTTTCTCAAAGCTATTGTAGAGTACCAAAACATTTAATCCGTGACAATGCCAACCTAATATTTCTCTTTAAGCAGGATCAATTGAATATGAGAAGAGTATATGAGGATCATGTTGGTTCGGATATGAGCTTTCAAAAATTCATGGAA
Source organism: Sogatella furcifera (assembly GCA_017141385.1). Taxonomy (NCBI): domain Eukaryota; kingdom Metazoa; phylum Arthropoda; class Insecta; order Hemiptera; family Delphacidae; genus Sogatella; species Sogatella furcifera. The sequence goes on along the minus strand of CM029554.1, from coordinate 33,202,678 downwards.
ATGTGTCGTAATAGTTGGGGTAAACATAGATTCAGTTTCTTAGTCATAGATAAAGACAGTGGATTGGATAGTGGTCGATATAGGTGTGGCCTCGACACCTATATAAGGTTGTAGCACATCGTTTCATGTTCAGTCTCTATTCAACCATGGATAGGCCAACATCAGCTGATATTCAGACTACTATCAATAACATTAGAAATAAATGTTGTGCTTTGAAGAGACAGTCTCAAGAAACAAAATACTGTCACAATAAATTTTTCTCTTCACTTATAAAGCACCTGAAACCTTCAACTCAAGATGAGGGCTCATCAAAGAGAACAAAGTTGGACCAGGAACATTCTCCTATACTATCATCATCTTTGATACCCCAGTTCAATGTCACTCCAAAAGATGCTGTTGCCGCTACTTCAACATCAGAAACTCCATTCCTACCTACAGAAGAAGAAGAGATTTATGAAGATGCAACATCCACTCCTTTAGGAATGATTAGTGAATACGTTCGAACTCCCTCTGGGAAAGATGAATTGGAATCATTCATGACTGTAGTCGGGGATAATGCAAGGAAATATGTGAAACTATTGAGTGAAAATGACACAGAGAAACTCGATTTGAAATATGGTGTTAGATATGATGGGAGTCGGTTCTTGTTGGGTGATTCAATTATCAATATCTATGAAAATAAGCTGAGAGTGTCAGATCAAGAATTTCAGGGTACACCTGGTCTATTTGAGTTGATATTTATGAAGAAACCTGAAATGTCATTGGTAACACCCAATGATATAAAAATACATAAGGACATAATGATACTTCCTAATGCTCATAAAAAACGGTACAGTTATACTACACCTGTGGATAGAAGTGTGAATAACCCAAAATATAGGAATGTGATTATGAAACACTTTCCAACAAAATGTTCTAGAAAACATAATTTTAATAAAAAGAAGGGGTTTGGTGTGAATTGGGATCCAAATGTTGATATCAAACGTTTGAAAGAATTGATTAATAGTAAGCAAAGTCAACCAGTGAACATGGAGATAAAATCCATAGTGAAAAAGCTACGTGCAGCTGGAATAATTGTTTAGTTGTGATCCAGATGGCGACAGTGAAACATCAAATTGTCAATGAACTTCATAAACCAGCAAGGAGGAATTTCAAGAGACGAAGAGTATTATTGAAATGTATTGATGATCTATGGCAAGCTGATCTGATTGAAATGATTCCTTATTCACGTGTGAATAATGGTATGAAATATATATTAACGGTTATTGATGGATTTTCAAAATTTGCTTGGGCTGAGCCACTAAAAGATAAAACTGCTAAAGAAGTGAGTGGGGCATTCAGTAGAATACTAAGCATGGGGAGAACTCCAAAACATCTACAAACAGATGCTGGAAAAGAATTCTGCAATAAAATATTCAAAAAAGTTCTGACTCCTTACAATATTAATCATTATTCAACTTTCAGTAATATAAAGGCCTGCATAGTTGAACGTTTTAACAGAACATTGAAAAATAAGCTATGGAAACAATTTAGTTTACAAGGATCATACAAGTGGAAAAACAAATTATCAGATATTGTTAAAGAGTACAATAATACAAACCATCGCACCATCAGAATGAAGCCATCAGAAGTACAGGGTGCCAATACAGAAGCGCGTCTATTAAGAGATGTGTACACTAGAAAGCATGTATCTATAGATAAAATTCCTTTTTCGATGGGGGATCATGTGCGAATTTCAAAATTCAGAACATTGATGAGTAAAGGATACACTCCATCATGGACCACTGAAATATTTCAAATTTACAACATCAAGCGTACAAAACCACCTACCTATTATTTAAAAGATAAATTTGATAAAGAGATATCTGGATGTTTTTACAGAGAAGAATTGCAAAAGGTGAAATATCCTGATGTATACTTGGTTGAAAAAATATTGCAACGGAAAGGTGACAAAGTATACATTAAATGGCTGGGCATTGATAAGAAGACTTGGGAAAATCGTAGCAACATTATGCTTTAAAAGGAATGCTATTCATGTGTTATGTTTATTCTGTTGGATGACAGCAAGCTGACAACATGAGCCGTCGTAAGCAGCGTCATAAGAGAGTTATTCCAACACCCAAAAAAATTGGAGGATGTTTACCAAAGAGGCCACTTACAAATTTTGATATAGTGGAATTTGCTAAAAAAATGAAAATCACCAATTTCCGAGGAGTTTTCATGTTGGATACACTACCCAAAAAGCCATGGAAAAATGAAAAAGCAATAATTAATCTCGATCTTAGTAGTGGAACTGGTACTCATTGGGTGGCCTACATAAAAACTGATAGATTTGTCAAGTATTTTGATAGTAGTGGTAACAGGGTACCTGCTCCTCTAGTGAGATATATGAAGGGATGTACTATTACACAGAATTGTAAGATACATCAACAGCCAGGAACATACATTTGTGGACATTTATGTCTCTATTTTCTGGCTGGGAAGAACTATAAATAGGCTCAACCTATGACAATCAAATCAGTTTAAGTTGGGAGGTCGTGAGAGTAAGATGGGTCTCACCTTCACTGAGAAGAAAAAATCACAACAAAAGGAAAAAGTTATTTTCGTAAAAACTGAGAACATTAAGTTTCTACGCTCAATTGGCTATACTGTGCAAGCTTCAAAATGGACATATTGAATTTGGATGCGCCTATCACTTTCGATGATACTATTGAAAGTATTGAGTTCCATTCACATCTACCATTTGCTTCAACAAGACTTGATGCAGGAGAAGAGATAATAATATCCATACAACACCAGGACTGTTACACTTTACCATCATACAGTTTTCTCTATATTGAGGGGAGATTTCTTAAAGATGGTACCGATAATACTGCCCCATCAAACCACATAAAAATCACCAATAATGCATTAGCATATTTATTTGATGAAATTCGCTATGAGTTGAATGGGGGTGAGGTGGATCGTGTCCGGAATCCTGGTATTACTAGCACTCTGAAAGGGTTGGTATCATTCAGACGAAATTCAGTGGAGATAGAAAATTATGGATGGCACAGTTTTGAACATGGAAGGGACGCTACCATATTGGGAGCTGATGGCTATTTTAATGTATGCATTCCATTGTCAATGATAATGGGGTTTGCAGAAGATTACAAAAAGATTGTCATCAACTGCAAGCATGATTTAATTCTGATGAGAAGCAGAAGAGATGAGAATTGTTATCAATTTACACCGGCAGCAGCTGACTCACCTGATGAAAGAGTTAAAATAAATCTTGGAAAGATAGCTTGGAAAATGCCATATGTGACAGTAAGTGGCAATGAACGGATGAAACTACTCAACCATCTAGAATCAGGCCAATCAATTAGTATGGGTTTTAGAACATGGGAACACGTTATGTGATTTTAGCGTTTCAGACAAATAGGAAAAATAATCACAAAAGTGACAGCAGTTGTTTTGATCATTGTAAACTACAGAATGCAAGACTTTTTTTGAACTCTAAAATTTACCCATATGACGATTTGAATTTGAATTTTCAAAGAGGAAACTATTCAATGTTATACCATTCTTATGTTAGTTTTAAACAGTCTTATTATAATCGTTCATTTCCCCCACTGCTGACCAGGGATCAGTTCAAACGTTTAGCCCCTATACTTGTAATTGATTGTTCCAAACAACAAGATTCTATTAAAACAGGCTCTATTGACATACGATTGGAGTTTGAATCCTCTGATCAATTTCCCAATAATACTGCAGCTTATTGTATGATAATTCATGATCGTATAATGGAGTACACCCCTCTAACCGGGATGACCCACAGAGTTATCTAATCAGATTGCTCACTGCGCAGAAGCAGGGTTCCACTATAATAAGCATTGTACTGTGACTATTTCAATCAGTATTGAAGATCACCATGAGCGGTTACATTATTGACTTTCAAGGGTATCGAGATAATGATAAAGAATATGTTGTAAAGGAGTTTGCAATTATAAGTATAGATGGGTGTTATGAACAACACTGGATAGTCCGACCGAACTTTAGTAAATGTATTTTAAATAGTGACAGAAGAAGAGAATACCGCTGGCTATTGTATAATTATCATGGTTTACGTTGGTATGATGGATCAATTGAGGTTGATGTTTTTTTGAATGAAATAAAATGTGGACTTTTTAAGGATGACATAATATATGTTAAAGGTGATACAAAAAAGAAATTCTTGGAAAATTGTTTTGACAACACAATAATTAATATGGAAAGTATGAGTTGTCCATCAATAAAACGCTTAAAAAATAAGGGTATATATTGTTTTTATCATAAAAACCTACATAATAGAATGTGTTCATTGAATAATGTAATAAATTTAATGAATTGGTTCCTACAGTAAACTCATTTAGTTTTTTAGAAGTATATATTATTATAATTTGAAAATATATGGATGTATGATTTTCTTATGTGCTAATAAAACTTATCAGTAAACAATTGTGTTATTTATTTCACTTACCTTATTCTTGAACCTATACAATCAATTTAAAATATTTATATGGTGTTTTCTGATAGCATGCAAAAAATATTATAGATCTATATGTAGAAATGTTTAAAAGAATACAAATTCAAATTCAAATTCAAAAATTCTTTATTGTCACAGCCAGTGCACAGATACATGTTTGACTGATTAACTTGAAAAAAGTTTATCAACAGCAACTCAATACAAATGCTAAAAAACAACATGAAGATAAAATAACAAATTAAAACATCAACATCCGTGTCTTAGATAATAAGGCATTCATAAAGTGCACCAACAAGACAAAAAAGGTATAGTCCCACATGAGTCATATAGACTTGTGTGTGAGACGAGTATCCATTTAATAAATTACTAGGTTAGATTGACTTGAATGTCAATAAAATTTAGTGAAAAAAAGAGAAAAAAATGAAAAAATACTTGGTTAGGTTGACTTGAATGTCAATAAAATTTAGTAAAAAAAAAAAAAAAATGAAAATGAGTAGAGAGAACACAGCAACGCAGTGGGAAAAAGCTTAACACTCTTACTTCCTTTTTTCAAGGTCCACATGTGAAGAAAATGGAGGTGGAATTTCCATCATAATGATATTATTTGATATTTACAATTACAACTTATACCTAGGGGGTTATTTTTATCAAACTATCTGTATAAAGGCTCCAGCAATTGTTCTGAGCTATTGGCACCGATTTCATATAACCAACTGCATATTATCTTCTTGTAAGCAAGAATATCTACAGTTGGTTCTATAATTTCTCTGATGGGCGCTTTCTGTAATAAAAGGTTTGAGACATAAATTAGGTTTGTTCTGTTGATTGATTTGACTATTCTGGGAACCTGTAGACCCACATTTGCAGAGCTTCTTGTATTATAAGTATGTGTTACATCTGTGACAATACTATCCCTATTTTTGTAAGTGAACAGTAATACATTTTTTATATAAATCTGCCTGACAGAAAGTAATTTAGAATAATTGAAGAGTGCCTCTGTGGGGAATTGTCTCTCTAATTTCAAACCCGCCTTAATTATAAGCTTCTGGATTACATATAGTGGCTGAATAGTTGTTTTAGCGGCTCCTCCCCATGCGATTACACCATAGATCAGTATCGATTGGACATAGGCAAAATAAACTCTCTTGATCTCATGTTGGTTCAAAATGAGACTTAGCTGTCGAAATATGTAGATCATTTTCCTAAGTTTACATTGTAAACTTAATATATGGTTCTCATATCTCAAGTTATTATCTATTATAACTCCTAGATAGTTGTAGCTTTTTACCCTGTCTATGGTCTGACAATTACAAGCATTGCCATTTATGCAATCAAGAGAATGAAGCTTGAGAACTAAATTATCTGGGGGCTCACTAGAGGGTCTAAGTGCTATAGGCAGACATTTTGTCTTACTAACATTCATAGTGAGAATATTTTCATCAAACCATTCTTTCAGCCTCTTCATTCCTAATTCAGCCTTTAAAAATGTTTCATTCCAGTTTAGACCCCTAAAAATAACTGCAGTGTCATCTGCAAACAGGAAAAGCTCGCCTTCAATGTTTAGCTTATCAATATTATTCACGTATACAAGGAATAAAACTGGCCCAAGGGTACTGCCCTGAACCACCCCATATTCAACATCACTGACTCCACTCAGCTTTGGTCCAATGGAAACTACTTGTTTTCTATCCCCGAGATAACTCTTGAACCAGTTCAAAGCTATGCCACTCACTCCTATAAGCTTGAGTTTTGCAAAGAGTATATTTCTGTCAATGGAGTCGAAAGCTTTTGCCAGGTCAACAAAGACTGATAAAATTTTCTCATCCTTGTTAATTGCTTCCATGAAAGCCTTATTTATTGCAAACAATGCATCTGAGGTGTTCTTGCTTCTTCTAAAGCCAAATTGGCAATTTGAAAGCAAGTTGTTTTCCTCCAAGTACTTCTGAAATTGCAACTTGACACATTTTTCTAGAAGCTTTGACACCACACTCAACAAAGAAATAGGCCTGTAGTTGTTCATGTTGCTTTTACTACTAGATTTGTGGATTGGCATAACCTTGGCTTTTTTGAGATGCCTGGGAAATACCCCTGTTTTTAGGCTCAGATTTATTAAATAGTTTATTGGGACATAGAGAATGTCAATGTTGTCCTTTATCAAGCTCGCATTAATCTCATCAATGCCTGGGGCTGAGCCACCACGCATATCTCTAACTATTTTAAAAAGTTGGCCACTCGTGACTGGCTGAAGTTGAAACTGCAAGTTTGTACCCAAAGTGTCATTGTGATTAAGCTGTTCATCCGATGGGGGAGGCAACTCTGCAGCCAATCTACTTCCAACTTTGGAAAAAAATTCATTAAAGGCATCTGCCACCTCAACTATGCTCTCCTCTCTGTTATCTTCAGGATTATTTAGAAAAAGGTTTAAAGGAAATTGTTGTTTTTTAGCTTTACTACCATTGTACTCATTAATTATTTTCCAAAAGGCTTTTGGGTCATTAGCTTTTTCGGTTATTTCTTTTTTATAATAACTAATTTTAGCATATTTCAACTTCTGAGTCAAACTGTTCCTGAATGAACGAAAATTATTAAGCAATTGCTGATCAAGAGGGTTGTTTCTAACAAGTCTACTCATCCTATCCCGTCTCCTAATTTCAATAATCAATTCGGTAGAAATCCAAGGCTTAAGTTTTCTGTGACATGCGCGAGTTTTAATAGGCTTTTCAGCCTTCTCCTTCAATCGGGTGATTACTTTCAGAAACTGAGAACAACACGTGTCGGCATCCTGCTGCCCTGTAACTTGATCCCAAGACTGTGTTTCAAGCAAGGATCGAAACAAATTCCTATTGAAGTAAGTTTGGGAGGTATGCAAGTTCCTAGATTCAACTTGTGGTTGGTCTATTCTGCATAAGACTGCCCAGTGGTCAGTCACAGCAGATTTCATAACTCCCGCGCTGACTGCATTGTAATTCGGGTGCTTGATAAAAATGTGATCAATGCAAGAATGGGAAAAGTCAGTAACTCGGGTTGGTAAATAAATACCTTCAGAGAATCCACTTCCGTACATAATATCCAAGTACCTGTCTTTTTCATTATGTACTACTCTATTATCAGGTAAAATATCTATGTTGATGTCGCCTAAAAATAAAAATGTTTTTTTACTGTCAGTAGCTCTGTAAAATGCCTCTAAATCATTGAGAAATATTTCAGAATTCATAGCTGGACTGCGGTATATTGAAACAATAGAATAGTTTCTGTTGTTCAGCTTGAACTCAGTTTTCAGGCCAGTCGCCTCACCCAATTTGATTTGATTTGTATCACTATTCAAATTTGAATTAACATAAACAACAGTGCCATCACTCCTATTCCACCCCGCATCAGTACTGTACACATCATATCCCTCTATTTGATTTAAAACTTTATTATTATCAATCCATGCCTCACTGAATGCAATAAGATCAAATTTCACCCTCAAACTTTCCAGAACTATTAAAGCCTCATCTATATTTTTATGATAACTTCGTATGTTAAAGTGGATTATTTTTAAACTATTACTCCCAGTGGCGCCGACTTTGGGGGGGCAAGGCACTTTCTGCCCCCTCAATAATCACTCAGGGGGGGCAATGCGTGTATTTTGCCCCCCCAATATACATAGATTACTAGAGAAATTTTCATCAATTTTTTGAGCATCAATTATCAATAAGTAGACCTATTGAAAGAATATTTTTTGCCATCATCAATTCCAAATAGCTCAAATGAAACCAATTTTAAACAATGGTCTGGCTAGTTTTATTATATTTACAACTGGAAACTGGACTATGATAGTGTGGAATGATATAGGCCTACTATTATTATTTTGAAATACTACTTCCACATTGTCCACAAACCATAGAAATAGACGATCAGTCGTCTCCTGTTTATTATCTGCATTACCCAGCTAGGCGTCTGGGCTTGGATTGTTATAGCCGCATAAGAGTCGTTAATTGCAACATTTTACAAGAACTTCATTCTTAATTATTTTTTAAATGTAAAACTCTCCCACTCTTCTTTCTTTGAAAATATAATACAGTCTATATAAATACAAAATCAAATACAAAATCTAGATAAACATAACAAACTACACAATAATGGAACTAAAATTCATAGCCAGAATTACTCAGTTTTCAGTTCCACTAGTGAGAGTGGTGGTTAGCACATGGCACATCTATTCGTGTTTCATGTATTTCTTGCGATTTTTTTTATATCCGTTTATTAATGTTATGAGTGGAAATTGTAAAAATTCTAATTAAAAACGAACTAGACGTATATTATGTGTAAGTTGGATGCAAATTTGCCTTCAACCTACACATCAGAATAAATTTAACTATTACCTTAACTATTACCTATATTAATTTTTATTTCTAAATATTTTTTTCGTGTTCAAAATTGGAGGAGAAACTTGATTCATTTACTACCGAGAATCACTATTATAATGGCCAATTTGAATTAAATTAATGATAGGGTAATAATAATTATAGGGAATTCAAAGTAGTTGAATGGATCAGATTATCTCTACATTACAGAATTCAGCACGAAATCACATGCAAAGATGCTGTCTCACTGCTTGCGTATTTTTGTGTATTCTCACAACCCCCTCCCCCATCCTCGGATGGCACCCCCCCCCCCTCTCATTAATCTTCAGTTTGCCCCCCCAATATTTTGATGAAGTCGGCGCCACTGATTACTCCCCTCTCCCTCATAAAACTGACTCACATCATCATGTTCATTGAAACATTCACACCTTACATGGCCAAACTCATCTAAACCTGCGCTGCCCTGACTCTCTCTCATATAATTACTTAAACAGTCTAATGTATAATATTATGTAAATTTATAGAATGTAGATAAAAAAAATAAAAAAAGTAAAAAATAAGATGGATTTATTTATCATGAATGATAAAGATAAGAAGAAAAAAGTGTGTTATCTGCTCAACCGTGCATAAGAAATCTGACTAGCCAAATAATAACTCTTTTCGATCGAAATCTAATCGATTCGATAGTTCCAAACGTTTTATAGATAAAGTTCTATAGATAGATAAGTTGTGCAATAGAACCTAGAATAGTTAGTTTAATATAATATAATATATCCGTGTTATACATCTTAGGTGGAAAGCAATCATGGTATATTCCACAGCGCAGAATGCATTCGCATCCATTTACGCTTGTCAAAAAGAAGAGCCACGAGGGAGAGAGAAAGACAAGAGAGAGAGAGCGGTAGTAGTTTACACATATTCTAAAGACTAATTATTCTCTATCGATTAATGAATGGCAGGTAATTGAGCTGCAGGCAAACGGCCAGAGAGAAAGAGAATATGACTATTCTCCACTCGCCGGTAACAGTCGAATATCGAGAATCAAAGTATCGAAAATTCTTTCGACTTTCTTATTGTTTATTCGTAAATCTTATCTTCAGATTACTTTGTTACCACCCCCCTTCCAACCGATACCGCGCTCACCTTCACCCCATCATCCTATCTATCTGTATTCTTTTATAGCTCACCACAACCGAATCCCACTCATTCACTCTCTCCCTCCCGCTCCAGTAGCTACTATAACTTACGCTCTATCACTCTTTCTCACCCTATCAACAAATTCGTTTTTGAATAACAAAATACTTTTCATTGTTGTACTGATATTGATAAGCCAGTGAACTATAGATGCGAGAACCAATAATGCTTTTCCTTACTGTACAAATTTATCATTCCTTGAAAAACACTCATGCTATTGACATATAAATCAAATGACTATACTATTTATGTAAATCGATTCATTCTAGTTCATTGCACATAAATTTCATATCAATTATTTTCTAAACGTAATTTTTCCAAGTCCTCATCATTTTTCAGAATGTATATTTTGCCCTTATCCTTCCTGACTTTGACGCGGCCAACTTGGTCGGCCCACACGTAACGCACCACCCCCTCGGCCTGCGCCTGCTTAGCCATACTGAACAGCTTCCTTCGTCTCGGTGTTAGTGACTGATTCAAGTAGATCGTATGTTTTTCACTCATGTTTATATCGTTTGTAGTGAAACTCTTGCACAATCGTCTTCTTGTCAATAGAGCGTCCTTGTCACCCCGTCGAACAAATCGAACGATTATTCCCGCTGTAGGCATATTCTTATTTTTCGGCAGCCGATGGCAAGCGTCGATCGATGTATGATCCAGCGTCACGTTAAGAGCTTTACCAATTTCTAGCACCCTATCATAGCAGTTCTCTCCCTCGGTCTCCGGTACCCCAAACACTTCAATTGTATTACGCCGACTATACTGTTCCTGCTCGTCCTGTTTGTACTCCAACTCACGAAGTTTACTATGCAATTGTACATTTTCACTGACAAGAGAATCAATTTGAATTTGCTGTTTGGTGATTGTAGCAGAACTGGCCTCCAGCTTTTCCAAAACAGCAGCTATCTCAGAACCCAGTTTTCCCAACAATTCATCTTGCAATTTCGCGATTAGTTTGGTCATCTCTTCCAACGTTACTGGATCGCCACTACGAGAAGCTGTAGAAGTTAGAGCCTGTTTAACAGGAGTCGAATCCGCATTGGCTCTTTCCTGACGCAAAATACCAACACACCTCGAGCAGTTCCACTCCTTGCCCTGCAGAACTTCTAATTCATTGTCTTTGAGATTGACACAAACAGCATGGAATTTACTATTACAGTTAGAACACCCAATTTTCGACTTGGACGTATGTCTCACCTGCTGATTACACTCACCGCACGAACTCATTATGATGGATTTAAACTAGTGAGAGGGTCCTCGTTATTTAAATAAAAGAGTCACAAACCAATTTACAAACTGATGCACGGTTTTACGGAAGATTTAACAAATCATTCAACTGTCTGAATTCAAGTCACAACCGAATCGTTAACAGATAACAGCGTTCCGTAGAATCAACCGTTCTCTACGAGCTCCAAGCTGATACTGAATATACATATAGGGTATGTATGTTAACATGCAAATATTGAGAAATTTATCTCATTAAATATTATATAACTATATATCTCTATCATAGTACTATATAATTGTTTAAACCTGTAAATTGAGAGGAAGGAAGAATTTTCACTAAAGTGCTATCTGATAAGATAAGATAAGAGATAAGTAGTCGTGGACCGCCGCTGAGCGGACCTAGGTGTAAGGAATCATGTCCAAACATGCTTGCTCATTGTTGGAGGGCCCAGCTTCGGCTTTCTTCCTCTACTCACATACCCTGGATCCTCCATCCACAGAATTCAGCAATTCATCTATAAAAGAAAAAAGCGCATCACCCGTAGAAGTGCCAGGCCTGAATCCAAACTGTTTAGGGGACAGCAATTTCAACTTGTTCAAGTACTTTCTTAATCTATGGAGCACTACGTATTCGAATATCTTTAGAAATACAGGTGGATTTGCAATCGGTCTGTGATTTTCAGGAAGCTTGTGGTTACCTTTCTTATAAATGGGGACTACCTTAGAATATTTCAACTTCAACAGTACACAGCCGGCCTGCATCGATTTATTAAATACATAAGTGAGAGGTTCAATACTTTTAACAATACTAAATACATTCTTTGAGCTTCCACCAAGAAGGCTGTATACCTGGAAATCACCAATGGATAGCAAGGACGGTATTGTCAGAAATCAAATTGATTATATATTGGCAAACAAAAGATATAGGAATAGCTTCACAGCAGTAAAAACCTACCCTGGTGCTGATATAAATTCGGACCACAACCCTGTGGTAGGAAGGATTGATGTGAGAATGAAGACAGTAAATAAGAAGAGGAGGAAAGTGTATGACATGGAGAGGCTTAAGGATCCCAATGTGAGGGCAGAGATAAAGAGAAGTCTTGCAGGAAGATTTGTGGGGGTGAGTGCAGTTGAGGATGTGGAGAGAGAAATTGAAAGACTGAATGAGGCGGTGGAGGATTTGAAGAATGAGAAAATGAAAAGAGAGAAGGCGACCCAGAGAAAATCTTGGATGACAGAAGAAATTTTACATTTGATGGATGAGAGAAGAAGTTTCAAAGATAAAAACTTGATGAAGTATAAGAGTGTGCACAATTTGATAAGAAGAAAGATAAGACAAGCAAAAGAGAACGAAATGAAAGAGAAATGTACAGAAATAGAACTTCTCCAACAGAAACATGACTGTTTCAACATGTACAAGAAGGTGAAAGAAGTAACAGGAAAGAAAAAAGGTCGGCCAGGGAACAGAATTATTAATGGTGAGGGAAAAATTATTATCAACAAGATTGAGATAATAAATACGTGGAAGGCATATATTGAAGAGCTTTTCCAGGATGATAGACAGGTGGAGGATAGAATAAAAGAAGGAACAGAACTGACAGGACTGAATATTTTAAAGTCTGAAGTAAGGTATGCTATACAGCAGATGAAGGATGGAAAGGCACCAGGACCAGATAACATAAATGCAGAGTTCCTAAAGCTCATGGATGAGAATGGAATAGAGTGGTTAACTGGTCTGTTCAATCACATTTATAATACTGGTATTGTTCCAAAGAAGTGGCTTGTTTCAGAGTTCATCATCATCCCAAAGAAATCAGGAGCCAAAAAATGTGAGGATTTCAGAACAATAAGCCTAATGAGTCATCTGCTGAAAATATTTCTAAAAGTTATTCACAGAAGGATATATAAGAAGTGTGAAGAGCAAATAGCACCTACACAATTTGGATTTAGGGAGGCATTTGGTACTCAAGAAGCCTTGTTCAGTATTCAGGTGTTGTTCCAGAGATGCAGGGATATGAACTGCGATGTGCATGTGTGTTTTGTGGATTATTGGAAGGCATTTGACAGAGTACAGCATGGAAAGATGGTGGAGATTCTGAAAGGAATGGATATAGATGGAAAGGATATATAAGAATCATAACAAACTTATATTGGAATCAAATGGCATATGTGAGTATAGGAGAAGACCAAACGGATATGATAAAGATTTTGAGAGGAGTGAGGCAGGGTTGCATGTTGTCACCAATGCTCTTCAATATCTATTTGGAGATGATATTCAGAGAGGCTATACATGAGGCACCGGAGGGACTTTTAGTGAATGGTCATCGTTTGAATAACATTCGGTATGCTGATGATACAGTAATATTTACTGATAATATGCAAGATCTGAAGAACTTTATGGATAGGATAGTGGAAACCAGTAGAGCATATGGACTTGAAATCAACACTGGTAAAACCAAGTATATGATTACCAGTAAAGGCAACATTGTGACAAGGCAACTAATACTGGAATGTGGTTTTATAGAGAGAGTGAAGAGCCATGTCTACCTTGGAACCACTATAAATGAACAATGGGACCACTCACATGAGATAAAATGCCAAATAGAAAGGAGCAGAAGTGTGTTCATCAAAATGGCTTCAATTTTCAAAAGTAGAGATCTGGGGTTGAATACTAAAGTTAGATTGTTGCGATGCTATGTTTTTTCTGTATTGTTATATGGGGTGGAGTCATGGACACTGACAGAAGCTGCAACAAAAAGATTGGAGGCATACGAGATGTGGCTGTATAGGAGGATTTTGAGGGTTTCATGGATTGATCGGGTGACAAATACTGAAATTTTAAGAAGAATGGGTAAAGAAAGAGAGCTGCTGAATAATATAAAAACAAGAAAGTTGCAGTACTTGGGACATATTATGAGAAACCCACAACGATATGAGCTACTGCAGTGCATATTGCAAGGAAGAGTAATGGGAAGGAGAGGGGTTGATAGAAGAAGAATTTCATGGCTGAAAAATTTAAGGGCCTGGTTCTCCATGAGTACCGGAGAATTGTTCCGTGCAGCTGTAGATAGGGTGGAGCTAGCCATCATGGTAGCCAACGTCTGGAAGCGGACAGGCACATGAAGAAGAAGAAGAGAGGTTCAATTATATGTTTGGCTATTTGTCTAACTAAATAATTTGAAATATTGTAGTGATCATAGGATTTTTTATTTTTTAGTGATTTAATTATCTTTCTGAGTTCTGTACTACTTATTGGATCAAATTCGTTCAAGTGAAAAGTGCGTGACTGTTGATGTACATTGCTAAAAAGCTTTAAATAATTATCCACTTCAGTATATCTACAGATGGCTTGTTGTATTTTCAAAGGAGTGTTTGTAAAATAATTATTTAGTAAATCTGCAGCTTCTTTGCCTCCTTTTGTAATTCCTTTTTCATTGGCTATGTTTGATTCTAATGTTGAAATGGTGTTTGATTTGTAGAATTTCTTATAAATGTACTAGCAGCAATTTTTTTGGCAGCATTCAGCACCTTTCTATAAGTATTTTTATAAATTTTAAAATAGGATTCTAAATTAAAGTATTTTATACCAGACGATGTAATTAAGTGAATCATAGTACCAAGTGAAGATGGCATTTTCAATAACAAGCTCAGTGTCTTTAATCTGTCTCTAGATATCCTGATACCTTGAGTAATCCATGATAGCTTATCTATTTTTTTCTTGCCCACTGATCTTTCTGGAACATATTGATTACAGTGACCTATATAGGAGTTCATGAAGCTATTAAACATCGTATCAACATCTGTGGAATTGTAAACAGAGCGCCAGCATTCATTTGAAAGCTCATTATTTAAAGCTGTTACATTTTTTGATTAATTACTCTGTACTTTTTACCTTTCCCATATGGCAAACATATTTTCTCTTTAGAATTGGATTTGAATTTCTGTAATTTTAGTGTAGCACTGACACATAACCATCTATCAATTCTCAGACCTTAATGTAACTATCGATTGTATGAAAAATGGCGGAAGTAATTGCCCTATTCCAAATTCATGATTTCATTGCGTTTTGGTTATGTTGACAAAGAAAATCATATGTTTTATTATAAAAATAATTTTTGGTACATTTCATAGGTAGGCCTACTGAATGTTTACGAAGTTGACAATGGATTAGGCCTAACCTCGCCTTGTTTCGTCTTGTTTTATGTTGAAATAATGTGGCATAATTTCTTGAAAATGTAATAGTTTATTATAAATGGGTCGTCTGTGTTGTGTTCATGATTGTGAATATCCAACTATGATAATTAAAATCATATTTCTATTTTCACGTTACCTGATAACAAACTCTCAATGGACATATTGGTTAGAAAGGTTTTCATCGAAATTTTGAAGTGAAAGACAGTTCGATAGATAGTTTGTATTAATAATTTTGAAGACCGTTTTATTATTGAGGAAGACGTTTTTCTTGTCATAGACGATGAACTAATTGGAGTGACAAGAGAAAAACCAAAATTAAGAAGTGATACATTTCCCTTAATTTTCCCCAACCAGCCGAAATACCAAAGAAATGAAGGACCCCCAATCTGTGCATGTTCTGTTGAAAATGTGTTCACAAAGAGATAAGGATAATTCATAAATTAGTGCAACAATGTCACTATCTCTGATTTTCAAATAGCATTGCCATAAGGAATTCGAATTTGTTTCTATTTATATTGTTGAAATAGACAATGTGTTTTTTATAAAAGTAAAAGACAAAGTAGAAGTGACCTCAGTGATCTCCCTTCTGTAACAGTTAGCTCCAAAATATTAAATGATAAGGTTACAAACAGGGATTAATTTGTGACTGTACAAACCAGTAGGCCTAGGCCGTACCAATACCTCTGAGAGTGTAAGGTAGAGTGAATACTTTCACTTTTTTATCCAAGATATGAGAACTAAAGGTAAAAATACTCAACTCAAAAGCTTAAATAATACTCTAAAAACACGTCTTAAGGAGTGAAAATTAAATTTTTTGGATGGATACTGGAGTGTAAAGAAGACACTATTAAGATTTCTCAAACTTGCCAACCGGAGGAAAAAATCAAATAAAAAAAGCAACTGGAAATATTAGGGGAAAGTTTCAGTGACAGAAGATAGTTAAAATGAGCAGCAAGTGAAGTGCAAACATGCTGTTTGGGAAAACTGATTAGAATTTGAGTGTCTTGAATTTCTATTTTTCACATAAAATTATAAGTCAGATTCTAGTTTATATTGTAATGATTTTCAATTTTGTATTGGATATTTATTATATTGTAATATCATAATGTTTAACAATAAAAAATATGCTATTTCTGTCTTATTACTTTTGAAGAATAGCAAGTTGAACTATTGCTATTACACTTGGCTAGGCCCATATTGCCGCCATCTTGTTTTGTACATTAAGGTTTGAGAATTGATAGATGGTTATGACTGACACCATCGTGATCTGAGAAAGAACAGGGAATATTTCTGCCAGTACAGAGAGCTGATGGATAATTTGAAATGATGTAGTCAATTTCTGTGGCTGAATTTTTTGTTACTCTTGTTGGGCCTTAATTATTTTGTTGAATTTGAATGTTGTTGAAAAATCTTTGAACACACTGCTGTTTTTGTCATCCTTATTGTAATCTACATTTAAGTCACCGCATAAACATACTATTTTACCTTTCTCTTTTGTTACTTTTGATAAAACAGATCTTAGTAATTCGATAAAAATGTCAAAATCCGAATCAGGAGCTCTATATAAACATAAGACTACTAATTTTTGTGGCATCTTTTTCAATCTCAATTCTATAGCGGTTACTTCAAATACACTTTCAATAGCTAATGAGACTATGTCGTTTCTGATATTACAATTTTTGATAGATGTGTCACGAACAAATATACAAGAGCCACCTCTACTTTTCAATTGTCTACTAAACTGTGATCTCAAACTAAAATCAGGAAGAGCAAAAACCTCTAATTCATTTTCTCTCAGCCAATGCTCAGTCAGACATACAATATCAAAAGTAGTTCCCTTCTGTGACAATAAGATTTCAATGTCTAATTTAGAGTTAAGCAAGCCCTGGCAGTTTACGTGAAAAACCTTGCATCCTATAAAAAATTATTACCTACTATTGGACAAGACTGAGATATTTGAGCCCACCTGATTATCCATTGACCCCCGCACCACTCCACCACAAGACTCACCTGCATTACCCTTTCCTGTACTGGTTTGATCCCCATTCACAAGTTGGTCCTTCAAAAGCACCCCGAGTTTAAGTTTTCCCTTAATCTTATTCAGATG
This sequence comes from Sogatella furcifera, assembly GCA_017141385.1. Taxonomy (NCBI): domain Eukaryota; kingdom Metazoa; phylum Arthropoda; class Insecta; order Hemiptera; family Delphacidae; genus Sogatella; species Sogatella furcifera. The sequence continues at coordinate 33,185,100 of CM029554.1, read as the reverse complement.
GAGTCCGTGTCTTGTGTAGTCGGCTATTTCAAAGTTTCCCATATCCATGAGATCAATTCCATCAAATTGTGAATTCTGTCCGGTCAACCATGCATTGAATTTACTAACGTTCACGTTGATGAGTGGTTGGTCGTAGCAATAAGGTACTGTTGCGACAGATACCCTTTACAATACAGTCCAAATTCCACTTTATGATACATTCCTTGTTTCGTTTTGAAATCAGGTAAAAAAAAAAACAGTAAAAGTAAACAGTGTTCAACTAACCTCAAAATCAGAACTGCGACTGGGATTGAGTAGCCTACCAGTATTTTTTCGTCAATATTTCAATTTATGTATTTGAATATTTAACTAATTTAAATTGTCCAAAGTTTAAATAGTTAAATATACTCATAACTTTGTTAGTGAATATGTTAATAACTTTCACTTTTACAACAACACTCACGATTTTGTTGCTTGTTGAATGCATTTTGTGGTTCTGACAGATATGTTATTTTTAACATATTAAACAAGTAATAAGTTGATTATTATAACAGTTCAAGTAGGATAAAGACAAAAGAAGTTAAATAAATGACGGTATGTTGATTTTTATAATAGCGTACACTTACAGATAGCTTGATACTGGTCTGATACTGATAACTACACTGGTGGTCGTAGATAAAATAGTGTATGCAACGGTTGTATTAGGCCTTTATAACATTCGTGAGATATTTAGAGCACTTGCTTCGCTCGTGGCTCTAACTTACATCTCACCTCATGCTATAAAGGCTCCCATTATACAACCGTTGCATAAACTACTATTTTATTGATAGGCTTCTCATTTCACTTTGCCATTGATTCAATGCATCGATCCCCATCAATTGTTTTATTGCACTGTCAGGTAGATTGAAAAATATTAACATCAAGCAGACATAATTTGAAAGGATCTATAAAATTTAAAAGGTTTATAGGATCTATAAAATTGACAAAGTTAAGAATAAAATACAATCATGATTTATTGATATGAGAATGTAACAAAATGGAGTAGGTAGTAAATAATTTGTATATTTCCTTTTTGTTGAAAATGTGTGTAGTCAGTGCTTGATTTGTTAAATTGAAGGTTTCATTACGGCGGCAGAAGAGTAGGTTTCAGGGGGTCCGGAAAAAATCAAATTTCAACTCTTTAAACCCCATTTTTAGAGTAATTAGCCATAGAGACCAGTGAGGGCTGATTGGAAAAATATCCCCCCAAGTCTTGAGAAGTATTAATAGATAATGGAATAAGATATTATAAGAAAAGTTTTTACGAATGTTGAATATTCAACATGAAAAAAATTTTGAGATTAATTTCAAAAAACTCCTCGAAACTTATACGATATAAGTTAGGCCTAAGCTGAAAATGAAGCTCATCCGAAAATAGAATAGCTAAATTACAGAAGAATAGTGAATTAATATAAAAAGAATAATTTTGGGGATAGACAAGAAAAATCTCCTCCAACTTGAAAAATTAGTTTTGAAAATACAATCCCCCAACAATGTTAGAATTGAATATGGGAAATAAAATCTTCTAAAAGTGCTTGAATATCACACAAAAAACATTCTAGGGCTAATTATGAATAATCCCCCAATTTATAGAAAATGAGCTAAAAATTAGAATCCCCCCCCAAAAATCGCAGAAAAACTCGAAAAAAAAGCGAAAGAATTTCAATGTCAAGCCAATATTCTTCATACCACTAAATAAATGATAACATTTGATCAACCGACTCGAATCTACTCAGCCGATTGATAGGATGATCATCAACATTCAACATTGAGAAGAATTTCAGGGGTGAAGAAGTCAGAATATGCGACAGTGCTCGCAATTCACGGTAAACGACACCCAATTGATAAAGAGGTCGAGAATTGGTCGAGAACCAAAACCGATGAGAATTCAACGACTTTACATTCTTCTTCAAATTTGGGCTGTCAGTTGGAATAAATTTCAACTCGATACGATAGTCTGACACGTGAGAAGATAATATACTCTGAAACTCATTCAAAGAACTCGAAAATTGATACATTATCGATTGTTCATGAAATTTGTACTACAATCCGAACAGAAATGACGACATGATTCACGATGTGATAGGAATTGTCGAAAGGTATCAAATGACGATACTCGACACGATGAGGGTAAATCATCCATATTCAATGTGAACTCAATAGGACGACAATAAGAGTTAATGCTACAATTTTGAATACTGTCGAGTACGACTAAAGAAGTTGACAAAATCCAAAATTTTTGTCTTCAAACACAAATAAGAAACGACAAATAAGGTCCAGGTGGACGATACACCCGATCAAAATAATCTATGAGAAGAATGAATGACAAATTATTTTTATCATGAACAGCGACAGGATAGCTCTCCAAATTCATTTCTGCATGTTGCGAAAGACAATCAGCTTGGATACATTCACCACCTACACATGGTGACGGTAATTGCAATTGCGAAGAGCAATCTACTTCATCTTCAAATTCATGTAACAATGAAATGTATAATGGATTTTTAGAAACTTGAATTTCTTGGACGACAAAACCAATATTTATCTCAGTGACAACACAATCCAATTTGTGAATTCTAGGTGAGGAACGAAACAATTTCAATACTACTGTAGTCGATATTCTCTGACAATTAATACAACCAAATAGCTGACTAATACAAGCAAATATTGAACGACGACTTTTTGAATTTTAATACAGAGACAATAGCAAGATGACTCTCGAGTAACGTAATTTCGTCCTTGACCGAGACCGTAGAAAGCTGATCATTCATAACAAACAAATGAATAGGCTCTGTCTCTTCAACGCAGGACTTTGAGGTAACAAACAACGAGTAATTAAACGAATTATCAATAATTTTAGCTCTTATTAGCTGACGAAAAAAACGAAAATTCCACATTAATGTGATAATATCAATGATGGACGAAATTGATAAGGATTTCGTGTGAGCCTTCACGATAAGGCGATCATAAGAAATAGAACAATATTTCCTATATCATTTTGACCTTTTACGAACGACATACGACATTCTTGAAGATAATTCAATATTACTCCATGACAGACCAAACGACGAATTTGATTACAACGAAAATATTTCTCCAAATTGAGAAAACGACAATTGAAAATTGAGTATAAGTTATCTGGACAACAAGATAACTTCGAAACAGATGTTACGACGAATTCATCTGCTTGTAATTCAGAGACTGGCGATGTGAACGAATTTTCACTCTCTATTAAATTCACAGTAGATGATTTGTTCGAACTAGAGATTACAATTTCACAAGATTTCCGAATTGAACTACAAAATGAATCTGACGATCTTAATACAATTGGATGGACAACAGCACGACTTTGATAATCAGGATGGGTAGGGTTCGATTAGTCCAGTGTTCGATTAGTCCAGTTTTCCAAATATATAAGTTGTTATATTATTCAAGATGAGAGTGGTTCGATTAGTCCAGTTTTTCCTGTACTAATCGAGGCAGTGTATTCCAATTAGTCTAGACTCTAGAGGTTCGAGGTTAAAGTTGTTTTATTAGTCAGTATGTGCAAGTGCCTCAATTAGTCCAGTTTAGCCAATTCATGCGGCCCGCTGAACCAGTTATAATATGTGGAATCAACTACATCACTCTCTCAGCATTACACTAGAGACAAAGGAATTCTCGTTTTGATGCTGCCACAGTCTGCCATCGGCAAAAGTTATTGATCAGTTCAAGTAGCTTGCAAACTCTGACGTCAGGGCTGATATGATAACCCAGTAAAATAATGGTAGTTTTGTAAGGCAAGTGGTGAGAAAGCTTTTTTCTCAATTCTTTCATATGTATTCTAGTAATTCAAAGAATTCCACCTAATTCAAAGATCGCGCCGCGCCGCCTTGGTTTTATTTGAAATTTGTTAGACGACCACTTTGGCGCTGTCTAGTTGTAGTCAATTCCTTGTCAACGCATATAGTGGATTCATCACCTTGTACGAATTCATTACGCCAACTGTATTAATCGAACCCCTGCGCCTCAATTAGTACAGGTGCCTCGATTAGTCCAGTTTTTCAGTTTCTTAATGTAGGATACGAATTCATTACGCCAACTGTACTAATCAAGGCACTGTATTAATCGAATACTGGACTAATCAAGTTGTTCCCATTAGGATCAATACACGATTGATAAGACAATTGAAGTGTAGTTGCAATTTGCTGATCTTTCCCAGTGTAAGTTTCAGAATTAAAAGAGATCTTCACATTTTGATGACTATAGGTCAAAATTTCATAATCGTTTCACCGGGTAATTGAAACAGTGGAGCTAAATTGAGATTGAACATCTTCTAAAAAAGATGAAATCATACTCATTTATTATTTTCAGGCAAACTCTTCAAATTCAATGTCCACGAAATTATTTGAATCTGAAGACTGTGATCCCCAAACTTCTTGAATTGAATCCTCAACAATAGATAATTTAACATTTTCTTCAGACGAAGATGACTGATTCAATTTTTCAAAGACCATCTCAATACTACTGACTAATTCAGAATGTGTATCATCAAATACTGGAACATAGTCGAGGTTCAAATCAAGCTCCAAATCTTGAATTTGGAACTCACAAGCGTCAAACTCCTCAACGATTTTCGAGAGCTGAGGTACACATTCCATGAACTCTTTTACAATATCACTACTACAATTATTAAGATCATGATCAATAGTCTTAGACAATTCATAGATATAAGAGTGAGATATAAGATATATGAGTGATCTTATCGAACAAGCTTTGCCTTTTTAACTCGAGGTCTTTCAAAGTAATATGCTCCATTTTATCGCTCATGTTCCACAACAATAGAAATACAAAAGAATATAGGCTACAATCGATACACAGACTCAATACGACGAACTATTGAATCTTGTACCACTACAAAAAATATGAATTAGCATTCTCTTATTCAGATCAAAAACCAATGTAGCCACTCGAAATTTGTGCTATACAAAGGTTCCTGAATTGAGAGATTAAGAGAAAATCCGATTAATATCTCCTTATCAAGCATATGAGTGATGACAAACTCAAACGAACAAAAGATTCAACTTAATACAAGTTATTAAATCCATAATGAAACGTCCAAAATGAAAACCGATCACTCTTACAAAAAAAACGCTTTTCATACCCATCCGAATTGATGCTATATGAAAAATTAACTGAATGAGACGCAGAAAAATTCATTCTTGAAGTTGAGTAGATGGCAATCCATACGTACTATTCTCAAATGATCAATAATGATGAAAATGGAACAATAATAATTAGAGCATTAGAACGAATACCTTAATAATTAATATTATATTGCAACACTGAACGATTCATTGATGATTTGCAAAACTGACTGACAAAACATGGTACAATAATTGCACAAAGGATTCGATTATATTCTTTGCGAGACAGCGATAATGGATAACTCGATGTGAACAATGTCTGTCAGCAGACAGCAGCTAACCGGTAAGCAGACAAGCTTGAACTGGCCGGTATTGCAATTCGACAAATTTGTCTTGTTTTCCCATTCATGCAAGAGGTTAATAAAACAAATTATTTGTCAATTTCAATGTGTGAAACGAAATAATGAATTTAAATTTACAAGATCAAAACTGTCCAAAATCTGGTCTGTGTGCGACCAAAATTTTTGGTAATAATACGAAATTATAAATGGACTGTATGTTTCCAATAGGTAGGAATTATAAATAAGTAAGTTAGGTACAGCAAATGGGAAATTATAAATTTACATAGCCGCATCTCAAATAATATAAGCAAGTAGATAATTGAAAATCACTCACCATGATTCCATTTTCGGTATGATAAAGTTACCTTTAGCAGGAGGAGGGGTTGACGAAGGTGAAGACAAGTGTATGGAAGGAATTCACCAGGAATTTGGACCTGTTAAGTTGATAACTTCGAGCTACAGTAGGAATAGCTACAAAGCCTGGCAACTCATTAGGAAGCTGAACTGTGAGAGTCAACCAAAAAGCCTCCATACAAATGTCTCTCCTAAGCAAGTGGCTCACGTGTTGATTGAGAATGGTAAACCGGTGAGTAGAATCAGACAGAAGAAAATCATAAGATGTTATAATAGAGAAACCAACATCTTCCAGGACCCACTGAGAGTAGATGAAATTCAATTTGCATTGAGATTACTGGTGCCTTTGTAAGTCTCCAGGCATAGATGAGGCGTTTAATGAGCAGCTCCTCCACCTTGGCCCTGTAGCAAAGATGTGGGTCACAGACTTATTCAATAACATAATAGTCCAAGAGCGCATACCTGCAATTTGGAAGAAATCAAAAGTCATAGCAGTTTGCGAACCTGGAAAGGATCCTGAGTGCCCAAAATCCTATCAACCAATCTCACTTTTGTCCAATTTGTAAAAACTTTTCAAGAGAGTTATCCTCAATAGAATATCTTTTCTTCTAGAGAGCAAATTAATCCCTCAACAAGCTGGTTTCCACCCAGGAAAATCATGTACAGGCCAAGTACTAAACCTGACTAAATACATTGTAGGATGGCTTCCAGGAGAAGAAGGTTAGTGGCATGGTTCTGGTTGATCTGTCAGCAGCATACGACACAATCAACCATAGACAACTCCTTCACAAACTGTATAATGTTACATATGATTACAGTTTGATAAAGGTTATCTGCTTGATGCTCACTGATAGATGCTTCCAAATCCACATAAAGAACAATTGTAGCAAGTGGTACAAACAAAAGAATGGACTACCACAAGGAAGTGTTCTGGCTCCTGCCCTTTTCAATGTTTTTGTGAATGACCAACCTATTGGAGACAGAACAAAACATTTCATTTATGCTGATGACTTGGCAGTAGCAGCCGAAGGAAACACCTTTGAAGAAGTTGAGGACAAGCTGAATAGTTTCATTCCAGAGTTGGACAAATATTACAAAGCAAATCTCCTGAAGGTGAACACAACAAAGACTGTAGTAAGTGCTTTCCACCTCAGAAACAAAGAAGCCAGAAGGGAACTTAAAATCTTCTGGTCTGGCCAGCAGTTGACACATGTGGCAAACCCAACCTATCTTGGTGTCCAATTGGACAGAAGCCTGACATTCAAAGGTCACTGTGAAAAAAATGAAAAAGAAGTTCAACTCCAGAAATGCACTCTTGCGCAAGCTGGTTGGGTCTGCCTGGGGTGATGATGCTCATACCCTGCAAACAACAGCCTTAGCCCTGTGTTTCTCCACCAGTGAATATGCTTGTCTTGTTTGGGCCCGCTCAGCCCATGCTAAGAAGGTAGACGTGGCTCTCAATGAAAGCTGCCAGATTGTGACTGGCTGCCTAAAACCAACCAAAACTCACTACCTGTACCAACTCAGTGGGATAGCTCCTCCATCAATCCGGAGGGAGATAGCAGGTAGGGCTAAGCAAACCCGCAAAGCTAATGATGTAAGGCATCCAATGTTTGGCCATACCCCTGCAATTCACCACGTAAAGTCCCGTTGCAGTTTTCTAACAGAGACACAGGTGCTAGTCTCCTTAGCACCACAAGAAAGAATTCAACTCTGACATGGAGATGCAGATGCCACTGACTCAGTGCTGAGGGAGCAACTGCCAGCAAGAGCAGAGTTACCATACAGTAAATGGAAAACTTTGAACCGCCTTAGAGCAGAGTGTGCTTGCACTAAAGAAAACCGCACTACTTGGAGGCAGATTGATGATGACCCTTACTGTGAATGTGGTGACATCCAATCAGATGATCACCTCCTAAAATGCTGTCTTGCACCAGTATGCACTTGACAAGACCTCTTTAATTTCAATGACAAAGCTGCTAAAACAGTGGACTACTATTGTAATTTAGGCATATAATACAAGTATAATTGAGGCACTCAATTTCAGGTAATCAGGCACTGAGTACCTGACACAAATGAATGAACAAACTTTGAGCTCTGAGTAATCTTCGACTATTTTGGGATACTGTTACTGTGCGTTGATTTATATTTCACGTTTTTACTGATTTATAATTCACTGTACAATATTTCATTTTACACACTGATTGATTGGGCGCCGAACGATCTCCCAAATAATGGTTCTAATACGATTTGAATTGTGTTTCGACAATTACAATTCTGTATTACAATGAAATAAATTTAGTAGGCTGAATTCAAGACGAATTTCTTGAATATTGAAGCCTCGATGATATGAAAATGAGTCGCTAATTATTTGAATCGAATTATTCAAATGCTAGAAAAATACCGACATGTATTTCTAGTCAATGATCAAAGCACACTAAACTAGAACAAGCTTCATACTGTCTATAAAACAGTGAAGGATAGATAACGAATAGAATAATATTGATAAGCTAATGCCATCTATCAGTCAAATAATGAACTATCAATCACTATTAAAAACCAATAGAGTACAATAGACAATCGACCCAAACACTGACTATAGCTGTGTCAAGCACAGAAGAGACTGGCAACATGGCTGCCATTAACTGCTGCCAGGAGTCAAAATGAAAATTGTTCTAGTATAGCCAAATTTAGGAAGAAATGTACAGGCTTAGACTATTTTATCTGTCTCAGTTCATAATTATGTTATGATTTGTGCTATCATTTGTCAATAATCAAATGAATAGAAAAATATTTTCATTTGTGAAATCAATATGATTACATGATTAGTGTAGAAACGGTAGGTTGGCTGAAGTGATTTTACTCAGGAATTCTAAGTTCTGCGCACGTGTAGTTACACTCTCACTTCCCTCCGCCATCTTGCAAGAGGCTCTTCTGTTTTTGGCACAACTATATGCAGTGTCACTCAATCCTAATAGTGTAGGCTATAATCAAACTACAATATAATACGGTAGTGTCCTAAAGTATAATATTCCAATTTTTTTTTTTTTTTGTCAATGGCGCTACAGCCCTATGAAGGGCCTAGGCCTACCAGCTGGTTGCCAGTTTCATATTATTCTCTCTACTATACAGCCCGTCCAAGCAAAGAAGACACCCCGGCAAGACGGGAAAATGACTCCAGCCCGGTCAATACCGGCCCCAAAGCCATAAATTCTCAAACAGAACCCACAGCCCACGAACCAACACCGAACGAGCCGAAGCCACCCCCACCCCGCCAGAATTCCCCCCAGCCCGGACAGGCAATACAGCAGGCGAATAATCATCAACCAGGATAGAGGTAACGTGTGGTTAGCACGTCGATCCTCTCAACCATAAGCCAGTCTTGACAACCAAGTGAAGATGTAGAACACCTCTGAATAACATGCAGTTAATCAGTTAGAGTGTAATGCAACAATTAATATTCCTCCAGAAACGGGAAACGTCTTTACTACCGACAGCCAATCTCCCAAAAGAGGTTCATAATATTCCAATATCTTCCACAATTACTATTTCCAGTAATGAAATTTGCTTAAACGTGTTGCAGAGGGGAAATTGCTCTTCAAAGATGAAAACTCAAAACCTCCACCAATCGAGGCCCATGAGTAAGTAATATGCCTTTAGTTATCATTTTCTGTTATATAATAACAAAGAAACCAAAATTATTGTTTGTCATTCTGGTAACCACAGATTTATTTTGAATTTAGATATCACATATATTGGGTTGTTCCATCATCATCATCCATCTCTGTTCAACACAAAGTGAAGTGGAGAGCTGAAATAGTAGGGAAGAGTGGTATACCTTTGACCAGTTTTGCTTCTAAGATTTTTTAAAACGTTATTTTGGCTTAAAAGTAACATGTATTTGTATGAATTCAAACTTCAGTCAATTAACTATCTCCTACCCAAATATCATTTTTCTAACTTTATTGGAAGTACCGTTTTTTGTTATTTTAAAAAACACTACCTACTTAGTGGTCAAAGGAACAACATGGTTAATTTGAATTGGGATGTCGGTTTAGGCTAGGTTAAGCCTACTGGTATGGTAGATTGGAATAAATAAAGTAAAATCCACACAATAGTATATTAATTAAAATAAATCTTAACTAAAAAAAGGGCAATATTTTTCAAAGATGATTTTCATCAGGATGAGGAAGCTTTGCGACAATATCAATTCAACATCTATTTCATAGACACCTGCATCATCTTCCAACTTGAACTTTTTGTTCAACTTAGTTCACTGTAGTGAACTAGTTCACTCAATTGTTCACTGTAGTGTAATTAATTTTTCCCAAACACAGGTACCTCAAACAAAAGGGGTCTTCCAACTCTACTGTTGATGCTTCTATTTTAGTTCAAAGAACCCACAATATAAATTCTATTTTCAAAATAAAGTGTGTTTATAGTTTGGTGCATTTTGTAGTATTCAATATTGCACAACATTGGCTTATTCAGTCTTGTACTTGAATATACTTGCAAGTTCGTTTTCACGTTGCACATAGGAATCTTGTCAAAGAATCTATCATTGATTGGCAAGACTGACATTTTATTTGTTGAGGACATTATACTAATACTGTGTATTAGTTGGAAAACCAACTCCATTGTATAGCATTGATAAGAAACAACTTTTATTTACAATACACATGTGACATTAAAAATAAAATACCTATTCTAAACTTAACTATTCTCAGTTCAAAGTAAATTATATGATTTTATATTTCCATATGTACAATGTTTTGTGTTGAAAAATATGCATGTTATTCATCAAACTCTTAAATGGAACATTTGAGACTGTAGCGTTTGTTGAAAATCAGTCAATTTTTCAACTCAATAATAATTTTTCACTCAACATCATACTTCAGAAACATATTTCAAAATCAAGAGAAACTGCATTGAGTATCAATTTGAGTGACTTGTATCAAACATAGCTGCCAGTCTGTGAAAAAGAGAGAGAAAAAATTTGGCTTATTAAAGGTTGCCCACGTCAATGCCCAATCGCTACCCTGTCATATTAATGAATTAAGGGCAATATTTGATTGCTGCTTGTTGGATATTATCCTGGTGTCAGAAACCTGGCTGAAGCCACATATAAGTGATAAGAGTGTCAAATCAACTGGGTTCTCTCTCTTTAGGAATGATCAACTACATAAGGGGGGAGGTGGTGTGACAGTCTATGTAAGGTCCCAGTTTCCTGTTACCATCCTACATGTGTCTGATAACTTGATTGCTGATCAGTCTGAGTTCATGTTTTTGAATGTATCTGTTAGTGGTGTTCACTTGCTTGTATGCGTTTGTTATAAGGCTCCAGACATAAGATCTATTGGAGAATTTGAAAAATCACTATTAGAGCTAATGACTCGTTTCAAGCATGTTATTATAATGGGTGATTTTAATACCAATCTACTCGATCTAACTTCTGTAAATAGGTGTAATTTTGTTTCAATGTTGAATGTTGTATATTGTTGTAGACCATTTTGCCTATGCAGGCAACGCATCACATGGCCACTGCTGAGACCTGGCTGGATGTGGCTGCTGTTAGTGATGCAAGTTTAGTTGCTCACCATGGACAACTATCTGTCCCTGGAATTTCTAAACATGATCTAATATTTTGTGCCTACCGATTACATCCTCCAAGACCCAGACAGGAGTTTATTACCTACAGGAATCACAGATATCTTGATATGAATTCTCTCCTGTTGGATGCTGCATCCATCCCTTGTTACCAGGTTATTCTAACTGACAATGTGGATGAAATGATAGAAAAATTGAAAAATTTTCTATTAGGGCTATATGACACACATGCCCCTTTAGTTACCAGGAGGGTGAATGAAAAACCTGCACCCTGGTTTGGGCCAGAGATTCGTGAGATGCAGAGGGTGAGAGACTCTGTCTTCCGCAGAGCCAAACATTCTAAATCTGCAGCTGATTGGACGGAGTACAAGCGACTAAGGAACAAAACTCAGCAGGAGATTTGGAAAGCTAAACTGAGGTTCTATTACCAGTCTCTTTCAGAAAGGCAACCTACTAGAACACTCTGGTCAAAGCTGAAAAATCTTGGTATTGGTAAGTCACAAGTTAAACATAATATTCCCTTCAACTTGAATGATATTAACACCCATTTTACCAATATACCTGTAGATCTGACTGGTGCTTATGACCACCTGAATAGGATTTCAGCTACTCCTAATGCTGCTGCTCCAGACCAGCAGTTCTCTTTTGCTCCTGTCACTGAAATTGATGTTTTGAGAATTATTACAGGGATGAGAAGCAGTGCAGTGGGAGTGGACTGTGTTCCAATAAAGTTTCTGAAAGACACTCTACCTTTTATCCTGCCTATTCTCACAGCATTATTCAATACATCCCTGGCTTCATCAACCTTTCCATTGATTTGGAAGTCAGCTTTGGTCTCTCCTCTCCCTAAATGCTCTTCTATAAAATCTTTATCTGACTTGTGGCCAATCAGCATTCTCCCTGCTTTGTCCAAATGTCTAGAAAGGCTTGTACATCAACAATTTACTGTTTTCCTTCAACAATTCCATCTGCTTTCAGTCTATCAATAAGGTTTCCACTCACACCATAGTACAACAACCGCATTACTCAAAGTTACAGAAGATATAAGGTCTGCTATGGATAGAGGCCAGGCAACCATTCTTACGCTATTTGACTTTTCAAAGGCATTTGATTGTGTTCACCATCCCCTCCTCCTTCTAAAATTGAAAAATCTTGGATTTGAGGAGAGTTGCATTAAATGGGTTGAATTCTATCTGTCTAATTGTCAGCAGTGTGTCAGAGCAAGTAATGAGATGTCATTATAAAGAAATGTTAGCCGTGGAGTCCCTCAGGGCTCAGTCCTTGGGCCCCTACTGTTCTCCATCTACATTGATGACATCACCAAATGTATAAAGAACAGTAAGTGCAGGTAACTTTACTAAAAAGGAAAATATAAAAAATATATACAAATTCATCTCTATGCCAATGACTTGCAGATTTATAGACATTTTGCTGTTGCCGACTCTGATGCTTGTGTAGAGCTCATGAGTGCTGATATTGATGCTATAAGTAGCTGGGCATATAATCATGGCTTGAAATTGAATGAAGGCAAAACAAATAGCATCATTGTAGCTTACAGCCGGCTGCAGGCAAAATGTTCCAAGGCTGAAATTAAAAGGTGTTGAGCTTGAATACAGTGACAGGGTTAAAAACCTTGGGCTCATTATTAATAGAAATATTTTTATTTATTTTATTATATTAAATATTAAATATAATTAAAAAAATAAAATATTAAATATTAATATTAAATATTTAATAGAGTATTTGCCTGCTGTAAAAGATCCTATGCCCGGTGGACAGGCGTGAGAGCTTTTGTGTTAACTTTAAATAAACTATATGGGCAATGAAGAATAATATAAAGAATGGACTGTATCTCGAAAAAGAATATTTCTGAAAAATGATATAATATCTCACTTGAAAAGAAGATGCATGCAAAGATAATTAAAACAAGTAACACTCACCATAAATCTGTAGAAATATGGATCCGCCTATATTCAAACTATTCCCCAGAGGAAGGCAATATTAGGATCCCCGAAAAAGGAGGTGACACCTGGAGGTGGGAGAGGTCCCAGTTTGATGGATGATCTGTAGCTGTCCTTGTTAATTACCTCACACACACTTAGTTTCAAGCAAGATGATTATTTTCAAGTCTGGTAACTTTCCAGACAAAAAGAATAATTGAAATAAAATTTGGCATACACTCTTTTCCAACACAAAAATATTAATGTTGAAGGACGATTTCCTCCATAGGGGTTTTTGACGATAAAAAATAAATTCCCCAATTCGAAAAGATTTAGGCTGTCCCGAAACGATAATGGACGTAAAGCCTCGAAGTTTTGAGTTGCTTTCCGCAAACAACTAAAAGCAGACTGACTGGAGAACTTAGATAAATGCTGCGGTAGCCGCAGAGTGGAGCGCTCTAGAGGGAAAATGGGAGAACTAATTCTAACTCGAGCGCGTTGATTTAAAATAAATAAAGAATTGAAAAGTGAAGCATATGGCTTCAACATCCCCCCCCGACTGAAAAACTATTTTCAGACAAGCTGGAGAACAAAAACGACAAAGAAAAAAAATAAACCACGAAAGAAAGGAAACTAAAACGAAACAAAAACAAAATGAAATAAAAAATAAAAAACAATGTAAAACAAAACTTATTGAGTAGGCAACGGGTACAACTTCGTAACCGGCCTTTTGAAACAACCATGGGTGCACCGCACCATAGCCACTCGAACAACACCGTCAGCACCAGGAAATACTTCCTCAACTACTCCCAAAGGCCATTTCAATGGTGCGACGTTGGGTTGGTCCACTATGACGACAGTACCAACTGTGAGAGGGGTGGAATCTTTACACCACTTCACACGAGTCTGTAATTCATGTAAATATTCCTTGCGCCATCGACTCCAGAAAGACTGAACCATTTGATTTACTAATTCGAATCGATCCAATCAATTTATTGGATGATCTTCAACATTTGCCATAGGGAGGTACTTGAGAGGAGTCAGAGTAAGAAAATGAGCTGGTGTGAGAGCAAGGGGCTCACTAGGATCCACGCTCAATTGAGATAACGGGCGTGAGTTAAGCACAGCTTCAATTTGAACAAGGACAGTGTTCAACTCTTTGTAAGTCAACAACTGATTGCCAATGACTCAAAACAAGTGTGATTTCACAGATTTTATATTCGCCTCCCAGAGACCGCCGAAATGAGGTGAACCAGGCGGGATGAAATTCCACTCAATGTTGTGATCAGCAAGTTCATTTTGGAGCGTGTTTTGATACTCTTTTGAGTTCAGCATCTGTGACAATTTTATTAGCTCATCATAGGCGCTGACAAAGTTGGTACCATTATCCGAATACATGACTTTACAAGGACCTCAACGAGCAAGAAAACGGCAAAAGGCTGCTAAGAACATAGAAGTTGACAAATCCGAAACTAACTCGATGTGAATGGCCTTAGTTGCCATGCAGACAAAAAGACAGATGTATGATTTGAATATGAAAGGATTCCGACGTCTAGCCATGGTGATACGAATGGGTCCACCATAATCCACTCCACATTGGACGAATGGTTTAGACGATAAAGTCCTACAGGCAGGAAGATTTCCCATTTTCGGTGGTGTAAGAGTAGGGCGATAGCAAAAACACTGATTACATTTTCGTACACGACTTCTGATGACAACATGGGCTGACAAAATCCAATATTTTTGTCTCAAAATAGACGACATTAAATGAGGTCCAGCATGGCAATGCTTTTCATGATAATAATCAATCAGAAGTATAACCAGTGGATCATTTTTCGGTAAAATAATCGGATGACAACTGTCATAATTCAACTCTGAATTTTGTAGACGACCACCCACACAAATAATATCACCGTCAAGGAAGGGTGAGAGCTGTTGAAGACGTGGCGAACATTCCTTCCCGGCTTTCAACTCAAGCAATTCTTTTGAAAAATGAATTTTTTGTACAACTTTACACAAATATTTTTCAGCTACATCGAGATCTGACTCATGAGGCTTAGGCAATAGACAAAATATTTTCAATATCACTACCATGATACCCAATAGACGACAATACTTAGAACATTCACTTATTAATTGATAAATCCAATTATCAGAGGAATTCTCTGACTGTACAACATTGACGACTGAGTTAGTCTTGACCTCAGGTAGACATTCTATAGGCTCAAGATCGACACTGACGGGCCAATCACTCTCTTCTAACATTAGCCAAGAAGGGCCAGACCACCACAAATCATTATCAATTATTTCAGAAGGAGATAAACCTCTCGAAAGTGGATCAGCTGGGTTCGAACTTCCTGCTACATGTAACCAGTCATTAATAGGACAATCTTGAATTTTTGTAACTCGATTAGCAACGAAAGTTTGCCACCTAGAAGGACAAGCTCTGATCCAATGTAGAACAACCGTTGAATCAGACAAGGCAACAACCCGAGCTACGTGACAACAAAGACGTAATACAGAGATGACTGCCTGTATTAATTCAGCGAGCAGAAGAGCAGCACATAGTTCAAGTCTGGGTATAGAGAGCGTCTTAGACGGCGCAACTTTTGATTTAGCGCACAATAAAGTGATAGTTGCAGGTTGCATATCCACTTCAGATTTTATGTAGATCACACCACCATATCCTAATGTCGACGCATCACAGAAGCCAATGACAGTAATTTTCGAATCATTCATCACTCCCAAATGACGTGGTATGAAGAGATTAGACAACAACAGAAATTCTTTCTGACATTTCTCCCATTGAAGAGCAATAGAGGGAGGTACAGACTCGTCCCAATCAAGACCAGCGTTCCATAATTGTTTGATTAAACATTTGAGAAACAAAGTGAGGGGTGATAAGAGTCCCAAAGGATCGAAAATACGTGCAACTACCAATAATATATGGCGTTTAGTGGGCACAGACTGATTAGGATTTACGGAGAAACAGAACGAATCACTATTAGGTTGCCATTTCAAACCTAAGACAGCTAATAAATTTCCCATCTTGAAATCTTTAGCCAATGCTGATTTTTCACCTTCAGAGAAATTCATCATCAATTCAGATGAATCAGAACTCCATTTAGTAAGTTCAAATCCGCCTCTCTCAAACATTTCCTTAGCCTGACTACAAAGACGATTTGCTTCACTCAACGACAAAGTACTAGTAACCAAATCATCCATAAACATATCATTAGGAATACGAGCTTTAGCATCAGGAAAATTTTCACCCTCTTCAAGAACGAGTTGATGAACAGTTCTAAGAGCTAAAAACGGCGACTCACTAAGACCGAATACAACAGTTTTCAATTCAAAAATTTGTATGGGATCATTGGACGAAAATCTCTATAACAAACGTTGAAATTTATGACAAGATTCATCGACGAGAATCTGTCTATACATCTGCTTTATATCAGCAGTTACAGCGATCGAAAATAACCGAAAATTGACTAACAGAACGAAAATATCCGTTTGCAATTTGGGTCCGACATGAAGAATATCATTCAATGAAACTCCAGAAGTAGTTTTTGCACCTGCATCAAAAACAATACGCAAGGGTGTAGATGGGCTATGAGCTTTTATTACCGCATGATGAGGTATAAAATAACCACTTGTATCATTGTGATTCTGGATCAATTCCATATGTCCTTGTTTGAGGTAATCTAAAAGGACATCATGATAGACTAGACGTAAGTTTGGGTCACGCATCAGACGTTTTTCTAAACTGATTAGACGACGTTCCACCATGGCAAACAAATCACCAAGACAATCAGGAGATTTCAAGAACGACAAAGAGACAATAAATCTACCTGAGTTTTCACGACGAACGGATGACACAAATTTTTCCTCACACTCCAAATCATCAGCTGTGAGTTGTTTCCCTACGTCAGGAACATTTTCAATTTCCCAGAATTTACGAACCAAATTATCTAATGGTGATGCGACACAAGTCATTAGACAGGTTGAATCTTTCAACGATTGAGTTAAAATCGGGGCTCTACCCATCAAGATATAACCGAAAACACTTTCTAAAGCCATCAGATAATTTGAGTCTATTTCCACCCGACCGCCACGGAAAATATAGGGTACTAACTCAGCTCCCAGAATAGCATCGATCTCACTTGGAAGGTGGTAATTCTCATCAGCAAGTGCAAGACCAGATAAGTTTGATAAGTTAGAATTATCAATTTTACTAGTTGGAAATTGATCCATGATTTTTCCAACGACTAATGGTTCAATAGAAAATTTCACATTAGAATCAAGTCTTGATTGAAGTTGAACAAATGTACGACCAGAAACGGATTGCAAATTTCCACCAAAACCATTTACAATTAACTGGCCCGGAGGACCAGATGTAAAAGATCCTATGCCCGGTGGACAGGCGTGAGAGCTTTTGTGTTAACTTTAAATAAACTATATGGGCAATGAAGAATAATATAAAGAATGGACTGTATCTTGAAAAAGAATATTTCTGAAAAATGATATAATATCTCACTTGAAAAGAAGATGCATGCGAAGATAATTAAAACAAGTAACACTCACCATAAATCTGTAGAAATATGGATCCGCCTATATTCAAACTATTCCCCAGAGGAAGGCAATATTAGGATCCCCAAAAAAGGAGGTGACACCTGGAGGTGGGAGAGGTCCCAGTTTGATGGATGATCTGTAGCTGTCCTTGTTAATTACCTCACACACACTTAGTTTCAAGCAAGATGATTATTTTCAAGTCTGGTAACTTTCCAGACAAAAAGAATAATTGAAATAAAATTTGGCGTACACTCTTTTCCAACACAAAAATATTAATGTCGAAGGACGATTTCCTCCATAGGGGTTTTCGACGATGAAAAATAAATTCCCCAATTCAAAAAGATTTAGGCTGTCCAGAAACGATAATGGACGTAAAGCCTCGAAGTTTTGAGTTGCTTTCCGCAAACAACTAAAAGCAGACTGACTGGAGAACTTAGATACACACTGCGGTAGCCGCAGAGTGGAGCGCTCTAGAGGGAAAATGGGAGGACTAATTCTAACTCGAGCGCGTTGATTTAAAATAAATAAAGAATTGAAAAGTGAAGCATATGGCTTCAACACCTGTGTTTACAGCTTGAAAAGATTTGCTCTATTTCTGGCTCAAAATATCAAAATAATGTTAGTCAAAACCCTTGTGATGCCCCATTTCAGTTATTGTGACACAGTTATAAACGACATGACTGTGGAGCTCTCGGACAGATTGCAGCATGCACAAAACTATTGTATAAGATTTATTTTCAATTTGAGGCGATTTGATCATGTTTCACGTTTTTACAAAGAGCTATCACTTTTAAAATTGTCTGAACTCCGTACCTTGCACATCTTGAAACTTCTTCAATCCATAATCAAGACAAAATCTCGTCC
This sequence comes from Sogatella furcifera, assembly GCA_017141385.1. Classification (NCBI taxonomy): domain Eukaryota; kingdom Metazoa; phylum Arthropoda; class Insecta; order Hemiptera; family Delphacidae; genus Sogatella; species Sogatella furcifera. The sequence continues at coordinate 33,166,278 of CM029554.1, read as the reverse complement.
TTATCTGTCTGAGAGCTTCAAGTTTCTGTCTGAGGTCAGTGTACGGGCAACTCGACAAGGGGACACATTACTGTCTTTTCCTATTTACAGGACTACTACTGAGATATCTGGGCCTAATTTCGGCGTAACTCCAAATTGTGATATAGTGGACTGTAGACAATGAATAATGTAGATGTTGAAGTAACTGTCTAGGTTAGACAATGTCGGTCCAGAATCACATAAATTCAATGCGGAGAAACAGCCACTTGAGTGCGCTGGTTCTTGTTCTCTCTGGTATGACAGAATACAATAATGTATCTGTGAATGAAATGAAAACAGCTCAGGACGCTGAATGACAGACAAATAAATATGTTTACTTGCTGTTGTGTTGAAAATACCTCTAAGCATGTAGTAGGATCTTAAGGTATGAATTAATGTAAGAATGTATAATACAATTGATATTTATTGAATTGCCTTGTGCAATGCTTAAGACTAATTGCAGTACAAATGTTGATGAAAATCTGAATAAATGAATTGAATGCTTGAGACCGCTTGTATTTTATGAATTGACCTATCTCCATAGATGTAAGAATAATGTAGGAATTGACCTTCTGTGAGATTTGAAGTTGAATTGATTTGAGTATAAGAATACAACTCAATACTATGAATAATTGCATGAATAAGTAGAATAATAATAATAAATGCGCTTCCAAAAATTCTTATGGAATGATTGAAATTGAAATAAGTATCATAACTTGGAATATTAAATAATGTTTGAATAATAATTGAATTGAGATAAATAAAATCTTGAACTGAATGATAACTTGTCATAAAGTTTCATGAATAATCTTTGCAAAACACAATAAATGAATAAAATTTATTTATTTAATGTAATAAATGTACTTGACCTAATAACTAATGATTAGATATGGTATACAAAATTGAATGTCAGTAACTTGATGTTACAAAAAGTCTCATATGTGAGTTGGAAACCTGAATCTTATGAGATGTCAGTGAATCAATAATTAATGAAGCCTTCAAAACCAATAATGCTTGGTGGAAGGTACAGAAACAACAACTAGGGATGCTCTGTAAGATGACTTTGAAGACAGTTGAAACCGCCTTATTAAGTTTTAGTAAATAATGTACAAAAATATTGAAGGTGCCATATAATATCCAGTGGTAGAGCAATGCGTAATTGACTCTGATATCATATTTCATATGCTGAGAATTGTATGACCTAACCTCAGTTAGAATTATGAATAATAATAATCATTGAAGCAAGAAAAATGTACAAGTGTTTATGAACACTGTCATGTGAAAATTATGCTGCAAATAAATGGGAGCTACCATGAAATATGAATTGATAAATGCTTCTGAGAAAAGGGACCATGAGTAAGATTGTAAATGAATTGAAATGTACATATCTTAAATGAAACCTGGTGAGGGAAGAGCTGGTCTGTCCCATATGCGGCCATACCCCCGTACTGGCTCTGCTTGGCTGAATCCAACGTCATTGGGCGCGGATGAAGACCTCTTGGAGTTGAATGATGAGTGATGGAACCAAATTGCGGTTGAACTATGACGAATTTGGACGATGACGCACAAAATGAATGGACCGGACAGTTTATGAACTTGGTGCACAATGATGAATTCATTGGGTGTAATGAATGTTCTGACTCTAATCCACGATGAATGAAGGCAAGTTAGGTTATGTGAACTAACTGCATGAATGTAACCGTGAATTGGCTGGTTCAATGGTGAAAATATGTTGCTAATTAATTGAATACTGCAAAATATATCTTTATGATGTAGATATATGACCTGGCTGACTCTAGTGTCCAACGTATGTTGGGATGCTTGGATCGTTTCTGGAACACACTAGTTGAAGGGTCTCTAACTTGATGTCTAGAGCCTATGATGAAAAGCAATATGTTGCTGAAGTTGGATTGAATTGTTGAATTGATTGAATGTAGATTGAGTGCATTCTATGTGACAGAAATGCCTTGAATTGGTTGTCAGCCAGATGGAAGGAATGCAGAACCAAGTCTTACAAAACCATTGAAACTAATGAAAATTGCAGTTTGAAATAACAGTTCATAATTGTGTGAGCCTATGCTTTATGTTGAATTGATAATTAATGATGAGAGTTCTTGAGAATAAATGTTTGAAGTGATTGAATGTGAAAGCATGGCGAGTTGGCACTGAGTCCTAAAGTTGAAATATTTACTGAAATGGTCTTACAAATTTGATGAATGATATGTTGGCATTGACGGTATTCCTTGATGAATCCATTGAAAACACTTTTGAACTGTTATGAATGATTGGGAAGTTTAAATAAACTTGAAAACGGGAACCTAACCCATGACAATGTTGACCTGTTGAATCTGGCTGGAATTGAGAGTCTGTTTGGCGGAAACCGAAAAGTCAAGCATCGCGTGCCAGACCGGAAACACATGAATGCATGTGCGAATTATGAATGTAAATCTTGTAGAGTTGAATGTTGAGCGTTGGCAAATATATGAAATAAACCAATAAATACGTTGACATTGAATAGATACAAATATATGATGAAATATACGCAGAAATAGTACAATGCAGATGACCAAATAAAGATGGCGTTGGGATTGATCAATGGCAGTGGCGAAATTGGCGGTCGATTCAAATGAGGTATCGATCGATTGAATCAGCTGCTGAAACGATGCTGACAAAGTGGTAAGACAAAATGTACAAAATTGACGCACCTTGACGATAAAGATGGCAAAGCAAGTTGATGAGCAGTTGAGATTTCACAACTACTTTTGAGAAATCCTCCACTATCACTGCTTGCAGGCTATGGAATAATCTTCCTGATAGCATCAGAAGCATCGATGGAAGTGCTTGCTTTGGGGTGGAGGTCAGGCAGCTTTTGTTGGCAGGTCTGCATGGGTAGTGTGTTGTTGGTGATTGGTTGCAATGCAATTAGTGGGCTGTGTGAATGTTGGATGTGTGTATGGTATGAATGTTCATTCAGAGGTAGGATTATTTTCTGCATTATTTCAAGTTTTTCTTAATACAATTTATTTTTGATCAATTAGTATATTAGATCAATATAGTTTTTCAATTTTTTTCTACTATGCTATTATGTCTGTCTTAAAATCAAGTTTAATTTTCACTGTCTTGTATCATTCAAAGTTCTGTATTGTTTTATTTACTTTTGTATTGTATTGTATTATTTTTTTATAAGGTAGAGTGGTAGAAAGCACTTCCTAGTCCTAACTCCGCCTAATAAAGGATATTTTCATTTCATTCACTTCCTGTTCCTGTATAACAACATCAAAATTGATATCAATCAAATTTGCGGTCAAGAGAGCGCGGTCAATGTAGTGATGAACAGTATTATCAGATTCAATTGAACGAGTATTATTGATTAGGTCAATAGCAAGTCCTATACTATAGTGATCAGTCAAATTTGAGTGAAAAACAGCTGACCGCACATATTTCATGGCGTTGTAGCGTACAAAAAAATGATCAATGCAAGTTTCTGTGATGTCTGTTACTCTGGTTGGTTTATCTATGCACTGAATGAGTCCTGCTCCTATCAAGCTGTTCAAATAAATGTCAGAATTTAAAGAATTCTCTAATAAGTCAAAAGTCTTGCTCGCCCCAGCAGCTGTTTATTGAATGATGTTAAATGTTCGTTTATGTAGACATGGCTCAACGTGTATTTAGTTGAGTCCAGGCCCTTCTTTCCCAAGAAGCTCTCAACCATTCCCCCTTTGTGTGTTTGGGAATGAATTGAACAATTATCGGTGGGTGGGAATGACGTTTTGTGGAAAACACCTGTATGGGGTGGGAGTGGAGATAGTGCAGATAGTCTATAATATTTTCATCAGTAGTGAACGGTAATCCAACGATTTCAATATTTGCTGAACGAGAGTATTGCTCAGCGTCTTGAAGCCTCATTTTTAAATCACTCCCAGTTCCTTTCGCACATCACTCACCGATTCCAGAACTATCCCTATCGTTTCGTCCGTATTTTTAATAATATTTGCTTCCATTGGCTTTATTGCTTCTAAAACGGAGGTTGAATTATCGTCGCCGTCATCACCGTCCGCACACTGGTCGCACTTCAATTGTTTTTATTTCATTTTGTTAAACTTTGTGTTGAACCGGCTTGCGTACAAGTTGAGTGAAAGACGTTTTTACAACTCACACACGTAACTTTAACGTCACTTTCTTCGAATACTTTGTTGCACTTTAAACTCTTGTCAGCCATTGCTATGAGTTCTAAAATATCACTTATGTTAATCACTAAATGTTAGTATTTCAATAATACTAGTAAGCCCAATGGGCTGAAGAACTCGCGTGCGAACCCTCAAAGTCAACTTATTGCTCTAATCATTTGAAAATATGAACCACAAATCATACTAATACGATACCTAGATTTATTGAATACTGATGTATGATTCCTTTTTGTGAGGATATAGTTATGTACGGTATATTTTTATCATATTTTGATACATCATTATCCGCAACTCTCCTGCCGCCAATGCACCAATAAAAACGTAGGCCTACTTGTTCAAGACGACTTGACTGCAAGAATTCAGAGTAGACCTATTAAGAACTGAACATAGTTCAAAAAAATAAATAAATTTACAAATTTGTTCTATTGCGAAAAAATAGAACAAATTTACAAATATGGATGTAATAACTTTCCCTTATTTTTTCTGAAAACCATACATACTATTAAAACTTCGTGTAGAGTCTATCCATTATCTAGGTATGATGAAAAGTCTTAAAATAATAGAAGGGCGGATTAGAGGAAAACAAAGAAGAATTCGGTGGTTAGCCAATGATATGTTCTGTTTTCTTTCAGCTCCAAGAATACCGTGTTAGTAGTTGAGTTAGTTCTTTTTGGAACACTCTGTAGAGTCATATTGATCACCTCTTGTTCTAAACTCAACAGAACTTGTAAATTATTTAGTGTATCAAATTGAAAACAAACATTGTAGAGATTCGTTCAATAATGGAATTTTTTGATAGTTCAGATAAATCGTATAAATTATTAGAGATTTCCTAGATAGTATTCTTCAAATCCCGTAGAAAAGCACGGCTGACTTATTTATTAGTCTTACTTATTAAAGCATGGAAATCAAATTGAACAACTAACTTCCTTGAACAAGAATACTTGGAAAATAACCAATGGTAAAATCATTTAAATTTGCCGCCTTTTGTCAGCTGTTCAAATAAATAGACTCCCATCACATGTTTAAACTTTGAAATCAATATTAACATATGACTTCACATGAAAAAATTTATTGATTTGAGAACATTATTATTTCTCATGATAATATTTTCAAATTTGCCGCTAATATTCAATCAGCTGTTCCACTGTAATCAGATGGATTTTCAAAAAAATAAAATTATTCAAGTTCCTTATGACATTTTCCAGCCGTGATTATTGTGTTGAAATTTAATACATGCCAGAGTATATATAGATATATTGTTGCTGAGAGCTTATCCTTTTTTTGCCTGAAAAAGGATGAAGGAGTCGGTCGATTTCATTGTCCAAAGAACTTGACCTGTATAGAAGTATGAAGAATATATGTTCTGGATTTGAATTTGATTAATTGAGGTGTTCGAAAGTTATTGTCGAACATACAAACAAACAAACAAACGAACGAACAGACGGACAACGACTCTGGCCTTGAGTCAAAAGAAAGAACTCGCTATCGCTCGTTCAATTAATAACTTTCGTCGTAAAAAATGTAAGTTACTATGTAGACCAGCACGGGCAGGCGACCGCACTATCAAGCGCAAAGCGAGCGAACGCCTTCGGCTGCCTTCATCGACTGTCCGATATCTTTCCATTCCTTATCCAGACGAATTTAGGCCTATAGTTGTTTTTCTTCGCATCCAGACGATTTTCTTCGATCCATCTTAGTTTCGTTGAATAGGTGTCTGGTGTATGAGGTGTCAGATTTTCGTTTATAAATCCCGTCCGTCTTCAAATTTTTTATCAATGTATGTGCTTCGCAATCCATGACTGTTGTTTTGTCTCGTTTCTTTGTGGTAGGCTATACTTTGTAATTTGTTATCGAGTTGTCTGGTTTTTCTTGACGAGAATGCAACAATAATAGGAGACACCTTTTTCCTATCTCTGATTGGAATTCTATGTGCAGCCTCAATTCCTAGATTTCCGTCGTTATTTATTCTCAGGACTCTAGCCGTTTCTTAGATTAGTTTTTCAATATATTCTCATTATTTGTTACCGGTATTCCATGGATTTCCAAGTTTTTCAGTCGTCCATATTGTTGTAGCTCTGTTAGATTTTTTCCATCACGATTAATTTTGTTTTCAAAATTTCATTTTTTTTCTCCAAGTTAGAGTGATCTACTTTATACTTTTAAATCATCACATTATATTCATCTATTTTATCAGAGAAAAAACTCACCGAATTTCTCAGGTCAGAAACGTTTTCATTTGTTTTGTTTTTTTCAATATCCGCTCTTATCTCTTCCATTTCTTCACTTATTATCATTTATTTCTCATTACTTTCTTATTACCTTCATTTATTTCTAATTACTTTTTTTAATCAGCGATCAATTCTTTACTTAATGATACCTGGTTGTCTGTCATGTTTATTGAATTATTCTTAGAACTTTTACATGGATTGCAACGCCACCTACTTGTAGCTTGTTTTGATAATTTTATTTGATAAATTAAATAAAATATAAGTTACAGTGTTTCAGAAGTAGTGTCGAGCATATGTCGATAATTTTGTAGAGGCCTTGAGTAGGTACTATAGTGGTCAATTCTTATGTAAAATCATCTGAGAAATCTAATAAAAATCATTTAGAAGTTCGTAACTTTGATAGTTATTGAGATAATTAGTGAATTAAGCTGAAAAACTACATTTTACAACTTTAAATGGATAGAAATAGGATATTTCATCATTGACCTGTATTTTGTATTATTTTATATTGTAGGAAATTCAATTCTGAAGAAAATATGTTTTGTAACTTTTTCATCTTTAACACACCTTAACCTCACAAATCAGGGCCCTGGCTTATAAACATTTTACAATCCACATTACTCATAATTCGTGGATTTTATGGACGTTTCTGTCTCATGAACGTTCCCAATAAAAAGAAAATTCTACTGATTTCAGCTGATTAGAAAAATGACATGAAACCAATTTACCTTGAGTAAATACAATCTCGGAATAGTCCAATGCTATTCCTTCAAAACCAATAATTTGCTCCTAATTTAATGATTTTGATTTTGGTTTATTATTATTAACATATTTAATAATAAATATCGAACATTATTTTTATAGTGAGATTTGAATATGAATCATTTTTGTCGCTGAAATAATATCATAACCTATAGTCTGCAAGATTTTTCTTGTTACTTGCCCCTCTCTTTCAGAGAGAGAGGCCGGATACTCTGACCTTTACTAATCTCCCCCACTACCTAACTGCGTTCCTCTGCTTTACTGAGTGGGTGTGAGTGAGCCCTCGCGTCACAAGTCTCCAGCTCACCCCTCCACCCCTCCTTTGCCCAAATGATAATAAGAGTAAAAGAAGAAAATACAAACTGAAAGGAAACGACTTGCGAATAGGTTAAAGGCAAAGGTGGAACAAATTGTATTGTATTATGAGGAGAGTTAGAGTCGGATGATGTGCTCATCACAATAACGAAAGACAGAATGACACGGCGCATCTATTTTTGCGCAGCTCAACTTGTCATTCTAGACTCCACTACAGTACTGTGTTGTCGTGGAGGGGGAAGTCGCTTCCCCTAACGCTATGTAACAAGAAATTTCTCACAGACTATACAAAGAAAATCGTAATAAGAAACCAAGTCAGAAGACCCTAGCCTTGTAATCTAAAATGGCCACGATGGTTTGAGTCTGAACAGCTGATTTGTTCGTGAATTTGTTGTCTACACCAATGTACATGGGATTTCCTATTCCACTCGAACCATTGCGGCCATTTTGGATTCGAATGTTAGGGACTTCTAGTGAGTTTTGGCTGATTGTTGATTCAACAGCTGATTCTTCCCAAAATTTGGAACATTGTAAATCAAGAGTTTTATTGGTGAATCTACAATCCCAATCACTTGTTTTTCATCAGAAAAACAAGCTGTAAATCTTTATAAGCCAGGGCCCAGGATTTAAAAAAGTCAAAATATCAATCTTTTCATACTGCTTTTTTGTCTGTTTTATTTAATTTATTTTGTTTGTGACAGATGGTAGAACAATTTTCATTTCCACTGCTGGCAGCATTGAACGGTAGCCATCTTGCGAAAGGGCCTTCTTTGCTTGATGGATAATACCTACTTGTTAGTTCAACAGGAATGGAACTAACAGACACAGGGATTATGATTCATAAAAGGAATGAGCTTAGTCAGCTCTAAAAACCAATCAATCAATAAATGAATTGATTGAATATGACTAACTCCAAACGTAACTATATTCTAATGTAATAATTTTTGCAGATTGGTGGATGCCAAAGCCAGACATACCTGTTTTCCTTCAAAAATTGTTTTCAATAGTTTCATTTCAAATGAAGGGAATACAATGGAGATATCGCACATGCCTGAGGAATTACCTGTTGGCGGTACCATTTTGCCTCTGTGAGATTTGATTCATCAATTTTTAGCATAATAATATGATAAAGCCACGTCTACACCGGAGTTGAAGTAACATAGTGTAATGTTTTATTAATGATTCAAACACATTTTATTCAGTAGGTACTCGTTTATTAGACATTATTAAGTTAATAATAGAATAGAATCCATCTATTACACATAGACTTATATATTATATAACTTATTATATAAAAGTTATTAACAATTTTTTTATTAACCCCGGTGTAAACTAGGGCTCTATAAAAAGGGGATAGACGCACCATCCGCCATTCCGTGGTCAACTAACAGCGCAAAATTTAAATTCATTCAACTCAACAGTCAAACATATGGTTAATCATAAAAATTAAGGAAAAAGTATAGAACAAGGAGGTTCATGGAGATGACAAAACGAGAAATCTTGTCTACACATTTAAATCATTTGGGGTGACTCCTAAAGAGACACAATACATGGAGTAGCCATGTGAGTGTCACAAAGCCATTTGCAATATATATATATGTAGATTGATTGATTGATTGATTGTTTATTTGATATGCTAGGTCTGAGGAGACCCATTGCACAATAGAAAAATGAAAATACAGAGCACATGATACAATAGAAAGAACAAAATAAAAAGTGAAATAAATTAGTGATACATTATTAAAAATAATTTGATACTTAAATAATTAATAGAACGTTCTTACTACACTCTAAAAATAATAATAGCAAATAAAATTGCGTTGAGTGAAGTGGAAAGGAAAGTAATGAAAAAAAAAACTTGAAGGAAGAAAGAAATTATAGAAAATAAAGAAAGAAGGGGGTTGAAATGGAAGAGGAACTTCTTATTTCCCCAAAAGCACAAAAAATTATTAAAATTACTAGATAATATTATTCTGTTCTGCCCTTAATAAGTTTAGAAAAACTACATATCTGTTCCCAAAAATAACTGTACATGAGCTTTAAAATTATTTCGCTTGAATTCATTGATAACAATTCAAATGGTCATGGTGTAATGTATTTTGTATTTCATAATAAGTAAAAGAATGATTATTTTATATTTATGTTATTATTTTGTATTGCTGGGTTGGCAGCAGTGTGTGCCAACCGCTCTCTGCACTTTCTGTAAATTCAAAGATGGCGAGGAAATAAAATAACATGTGAAGTGAACAGTCTTTTATTTGGTAATGAGTACCTACTACAAAATATTACAATTTGGCGACGAGGTAAATTGGTGAATATTAATCGAAATGTCTTTGCCGGGTTCTGCTAGTGCAACTCCTACCGTTATGGGAACGATAGGAGCAATAAACGAGTATCGGTTACAAGACAACTGGGAGCAGTGGTGCGATTGGCTAGAACAATTTTTCCTATGCAACGACGTGTCGGACACCAAAAAGGTACCTATTTTCCTGACGATGGTGGGTGCTGAGGGTTATTCCTTACTTTGTGATCTGTGCTCACCAGAGAAGCCAGCAACAAAATCCTTGAACACTCTTCAAAAGTTAATGTGTGACTACCTACAACCTAAACCATTGACGATAACAGAACGCTATAAATTTAAGGAGAGAAAGCAGCTGTCTAACGAAGGTATTGCATCGTTTATCGCGAATTTGAGAAAACTTTCCAAAAATTGTGATTTCGGCGATAAATTAGATGAACATCTAAGAGACCAGATTGTATGGGGCTTAAAAGAAGAACATATCAAGAAGCGTTTACTAGGAGAGGCGGATCTAACCTTCCAGAGAGCAGTAGAGTTGGCTTTGGCCCTGGAGACGGCGACGCATGATGTGGGGGAGTTAAGTGGTAATTCGACTTCGCGGATGATGAACTACAACAAAAATGAAAGACGGCAACCCAGTTTCCAGATGAATTCCAGATTTCAGAAGACTAATCAAGGAGGAAATTTCAATCGGTCCAGCCAAGCAGAGAGTAAGAACATGGGACAAAATAAAGGGGTATGTTATTGCTGTGGTAAGTCCAATCACTATTCACCACAATGTAAACATAAAAATAAGAAATGTGATAATTGCGGGAGAGTAGGACACTTAAAAGTAATGTGTAGATCAAAAACTTCAGATTGTAAACTCAAAAGCAATGGTGATAAATTTGTAAAGAAACAGTCTTTGAATCAAATTAATGATGAACTAAGTGAGCAATTAGCCCATTCATCTATTTTTTTCAATGAAACAACCCCGGATGTGACTAAAAATAATTTCTACATTAAACCGTTGAGTACTATACTTACTGTTGAAGGTAAAGATATTTCATTTGAAATCGATACAGGTTCAAGTATTTCTGCTATTTCGTTTAAAGATTATGAGAAATATTTCAAAAACTTACCAATGATAGACAGTTCGATCTCACTCAAGAGTTACGTTGGTGATCCTATCAAACCAATAGGTATATTAAAAACTAATGTAGTCTATGGTTCTATTTCAAAATTGCTTGAATTGTATGTCATTCCAAAGGGAGGTCCACCGTTAATTGGTAGACAATGGATGGCTGACTTGAATTTTAATTTCAATCAAAATGTAAATGAATCTGTAAATGCTATTGAATTATCAAATGTGGATAATAATGCTATGAAAGGTAGGAATATCCTTATGAGTAGATATCCTAATGTTTTTTCCGACAAACTAGGACTTTACAATAAAACCAAATTCAAGTTGTATTTAAAGGATGAGGCATCTCCGAAATTTTTCAAGCCTAGACAAGTACCTGTTAGTTTGAAAGAGAAAATTGAAAACGAATTGTCAAGATTAGTTGATTGTAAAATTCTAGAACCAATTGAGAATAGCGAATGGGGAACTCCTATTGTTCCAGTTTTGAAACCTGATGGTACCATAAGAATTTGCGGTGATTATAAGGTAACAATTAATCAGCATTTGAAAGTTGATAGATATCCTATTCCACGAATTGATGACTTATTTTTAGCACTTAAAGGAGGTGAAAAATATTCGAAAATTGACCTATCTCAAGCTTATCAGCAAGTTGAATTAGAAGATGATTCTAAAAATATTGTGACAATTTCTACCCATAAAGGTTTATTTAGATATAATCGTTTACCTTATGGTGTTTCTTCTGCTCCAGGTTTATTTCAAAGAGAAATGGAAAAATTAATTTTAGGTATTGATGGAGTTGTATGCTTTCTTGATGATATTTTTGTAACAGGAATTAATGATAAGGAACATTTCTCACGACTTGATAAGGTAATTTCTAGACTTAATGATGCAGGTCTGACTGTTAAACAAGAGAAATGTGCGTTTTTCCGAGATAGTGTTAGTTTTTTAGGCTATACTATTGATAAAAATGGTTTGCATCCTGCTGTGAGCAAAGTTGAAGCTATTAAAAATGCACCAGTACCGAAATCAGTAACTCAGCTGAAATCATTCCTAGGTATGGTCAATTATTACTCGAAATTTATTCATAATATTTCTACTGTCCTCAATCCTTTGTACAAATTACTGAAGAATGATGTTAATTGGGTTTGGGGAAAAGAACAAGAAAATTCGTTTAATAAAATCAAAGAGTTGATGTGTTCAACTAAGGTATTAGTACATTTTAATCCAGATTTGGAAATCAAATTGACTTGTGACGCATCTCCTTATGGAGTTGGTTGTATTCTATCTCATGTAATGCCAGATGGACAAGAAAAGCCTTTAGGATACGCTTCACGAACGCTATCTAAAGCAGAGTCTGGCTATAGTCAAGTAGATAAAGAAGCTCTAGCTATTATTTTTGGTATAAGAAAATTTCATCAATTTTTGTATTGTCGTAAATTTATTCTTGCTACTGATTGTAAACCTCTAACTTCTATTTTTGGTTGTAAGAAAGGTCTACCTATAATGGCAGCTAGTAGATTACAGCGTTGGTGTTTATTTTTATCATGCTATGATTATGACATCCAATTCATTAATGGAAACAAAAATTGTGTAGCTGATGCATTGTCTAGACTACCTCTCAAGGTCAATGATGAAATTCATCAGGATGATTTTACATATTTGAATCTAATAGAAGAAACAGTATCTCTATTCAATGAAATTGATGTCAGTAAGCAAACGCAAAAGGATCCTATTCTATGTAAAGTGTATAATTTGATTTTGAATGGATGGATTCAAATACCATCAGATGTTGATTTTTTGAAACCGTATATTTCTAGGAAAGAGGAACTGTATATTGAGAAAAACTGTATTATGTGGGGACATCGAGTTGTTGTACCACACAATCTTAGAAATTATGTCTTACATGAGTTACATAGTAGTCATCTAGGTGTTGTAAAAATGAAATCTATGGCAAGATCTTATGTGTGGTGGCCTAAGTTAGATCATGATATTGAAGAGATCAGTAAAAGTTGTAAATTATGTTTGAGTGTAAAAAGTAATCCTCCTAAGGCAGTTCTACATAATTGGGACTGGCCTAGTGTTCCAGGACACCGTATTCATGCAGATTTTCTAGGTCCTTTTGCTAGTAAAATGTATTTAGTAATTACTGATGCTCATTCTAAGTGGCCTGAAATTGTTGAAATGAAAAATATTACTACTGAATTGACTATTCAAGCTTTTCGAGACTATTTTGCTAGATGGGGTATTTGTTATAAATTAGTAACAGATAACGGCCCTACTTTTACTTCAAAAGAATTTGACATTTTTATGAGAAATAATGGTATTGTACACATGAAAACGGCTCCTTATCATCCTGCAACCAACGGTGCAGCGGAAAATTCTGTAAAAACTTTTAAAAAGAGTATTGAAGTTTTGTTGAAATCAGGTTTACCTATCAAAGAAAGTATTAGTAGATATCTATTGTATTATAGGAATGCACCTCATTGTACAACCGGCAGGACACCTGCTGAATTGCATATTGGTAGGAAGTTACGTATGCGTTTAGATAGAATTAGACCAAATAGTTCTATTGATGTTGATAAAAAACTTGAAAGTCAAAGACAGTTTTCAAGAGGAAAACGCAATGTAAAATTTTCAAAAGGGGAAAATGTTATGATTAAAGATTACAGATCGGGTGAATGGATTGAAGGTAAAATTTTGAATGAAATTAGCCCAGTTACTTATAGAGTTGAAACTGATAAAGGATTTGTATGGAAAAGGCATGTGGATCAACTTCTTCCATTATTGGAAAAGGATTTCAATACCAAAATGTTTGATAATAATAGCTCAAGTGTATTTATTCCTGAATTGTCAAATAATAAAGATTATCTTGGTGTTTTGCCAGATACAAGTATTGCAGAGTCAATGAGATTTGTACCATCTGAAAATAATGTTGTACCAGATGCAGATACTAATGCAATTTCTAACAACGATGTTTCTATTGTAAATAATGATGTAGAGATTCCAAACTTAAGACGTTCTAACCGTACTGTGAAACCAAGAGTTGTCCTTGATTTGTAATTTTGAAATTTGAAATGTATCCTTGAAATGAAATTCTATTGATTATGTACTTACCGGACTTGACCTTTACCGAATGTGACTTAAATTTAAGAGGAGGAAGGTGTAATGTATTTTGTATTTCATAATAAGTAAAAGAATGATTATTTTATATTTATGTTATTATTTTGTATTGCTGGGTTGGCAGCAGTGTGTGCCAACCGCTCTCTGCACTTTCTGTAAATTCAAAGATGGCGAGGAAATAAAATAACATGTGAAGTGAACAGTCTTTTATTTGGTAATGAGTACCTACTACAAAATATTACACATAGAGTCTCCTTTTGAAAGTTGACAAAGATGGTGAGAACACAATTCGTTCTGGTAGCTGATTCCACAACCAGGAAGCCGTAACAACAAAGGAGTGGTTGAAGATGGCGGTTCGGTGCAGCGGTATTTCAAGTGTGTAGCAATGAGACCTTTTGCGTCGTCCAGGATTGACTTCATTCAATAATGTGAATGACTCAGAGAGATACTCAGGACCCTCCTTCATGACTAGGATTTTGAAAACCAAGCATAGTAAAAAGAATTTCCTACGTTCCTTCAATTTGAGCCAACCCAGATCAATGAAAAATGGTGTAATATGTGCATCTCTTCTGGCATCAAATATGTAGCGTACTGCATAGTTAAAGGAACGCTGCAACCGCACATCCAATTCGCTTGTGAGATCGTTGTAGACCACACAACAATATAAAAGGAACTGTACCACCAGAGCAATTACCAGAGTCACTCTGACAGATCTTGGAAGGAATCTCTTAATTCTTTTTAATTGGTGCATCCCGCCAAATACTTTGTTGCAGACATGAGTTGTTTGTTCCCGCCAACTCAAAGATGAATCAATCAAAATTCCTAATATCCGAACACATTCAGAATAAGGAACAATAGTACCCCTGAACATAACATTTGAGCCAACTAGATCCAACTGATTCATGAGTCTAGGGTAACCAATAACTATGCTTTTAGTCTTAATAGGATTAAGACCCATGACCCAGGACCCATGTGCCTCTCATCTATGTCTCTCTCATAGAGAGAGAGAGATATATACGAATTCGAACGGACATCAGATTCGTGTTCTAGGGGAGTCAAACATGCTCGCTTCGCTCGCCTGCAATTTCCTTTCGAAGGGATTTGTTTTGATCATCATATCACTTGACAGGATTCTTTCCAGTAATCGTTCTGAATTAGTTGTTTTATTATCTCAGCTCAAATTGGGTATATGATTTAAACGTATTAAGTTCAGTAGTTTCGGTGAAATGAACAAAAGTGAAGATTCCAAACATAAGAAAACCTTATTACAGGCGTGACCTCCGAAATTTATTGAACACAGCATTTACTGCTAATTGGTTCTCGAAAAATCCAAGAAAAACTCTGAAAATTCCGAAAAATAGTAAAACGCTAATATTGAACGTAACCTTGGGAACTATATCGGACATAGTTTGAAACTTGATTCAATATCTTCCAAATTAGTTTGTATAATCTCGCTGAACCATTGAATCTACAGTAAGAATTGGTCGTATCAAGGCGGAAGATAGGCAACCCGCAATACATCTACAATTTTGAAAACATTGATTACTGGCGTAATCTTGAATGGATTTCAAAAATATTTCAACACAACATTTCCAGACCTTATCTGTACCTGTCCACGAACTATCAACATTTTCTACCAATTGTTTCTCGAAAAAATTAAGAAAACGCCGAAAAACTATGGAAAAACTCAAATATTTGGCGTATCCTTATGAAGTTTCAAAAATCCTTCCTTAGTACACATCTAACGGTTCAACTTACCATGCCTGCCAAATTTGAACGCATTTAGTTCAGTAGTTTTTTAGTTCTGCTGATGAGTGAGTGAGTGAGTGAATGAATTTTGCTTTTATAGATATGGATTATGAATAAATAAGATGATATCTCTGATGAATAGATTGTATACAGTAGCAGCTATATAAAATTGATCTTCAAATCATAACAAAAAATTCCCTATTTTTATTCATGGCAATGACCATATTGGAATAAATGTCGGTAATCTCCAATATTATTGTGTTTGAGTTCAATCAATCTTCATACTATCCTATATTCCAAAAGTAAAACAACACCATTCTCATAAATTCGAATAAGATTGGCATTATGAGGTATTGGATTTGATATTTGCGGTCTAAATTGAATTTATTAACTAAATAATCACAATATAAATTACCTTTCATGGATGTGATTGAAATAATTGTTATAGTCCGCGCAATCTAAGTTGACTAAAATCTCTTCACCTGGGAAATAGCTGCGTTGCCACTGTTGCCAGATTGTGTGAAATTGGAACTTCTTCAAATTCGCGATTGGACCCCATATCTATTAATCTGGATTCATCTTGCTGCATCTGGCAAATTTGTATTTTTCAAATTTTAGTTTTATTGTAAAAATCGATATATTTTTGAAATTTGATACTGATCAATATAAACCATTTTATATGTCAAATTAGCCTCAAAGATTTCAAAACAATAACTTAATTTCATTTGCTCAACTTGATAAACATCTGTTGATCGTCTCTATCATAAAAAATATTTATATGATTTCAAACCTGGCTCTAATAGTTGACCACAGAATGGCGGATGGTGCGTCTACCCCCTTTTTATAGAGCCCTAGTGTAAACGTGCCATTACTGAAACAGTAGAATTCAAAAATTCGTGGTAAGAGCTCAGTCCCTTGAAATCAATGTATTCGAGTCAATAACTCAATAATTTGAATTTTATACACCATACTTAATCAAGAATATAACCTATATACCTACATTTTTTAATGTAAATTATTATATAGACGATCAGAATTTGGCTTGTGATTCATCCGACCTGGGCTCTGGTGGTTGATAATTGTACTTTACAGCTCTATCTAGCGCATGCACAGTACAGAGGCGCATTCCTTTGGCGAGACGCTCGTAAGTCAATTATTAATTTGGCCAAAAATGTGTCTGTCCCTCAAGCGCCCTGTACATTGTAGAGTCGGCCAGTTGAATATCTGTAGCTAATGCTAATCACAGCTGTTTTTGTTTGACTCAATGACAAGACAAATAGTACGGTCAGGGCCGTCACGTGGGCGAGGCGATCGCCTTGGGCGCCGCGACCTGGGAGGGCGCCACGGCATTGTAATTTTCCCCCCATTTTTAGATTTGAACAACTTGTAATAGTGAATGTAAAATTAATAAATAATTGTAATTGTAATAATTGTAATAAATAATAATGAGTAAGCAATCGTCGCATCAACATCCTGTCTCTCCTATAGGTGTTGAATTGTTTTGTACAATTTCTGAAGTCTCGTTCTTAGTGATTAGTAATATAAAAAAGTTTTTCATTTGAAGAAACCACTTCAATGTATTAAAATTACAAATATATGATTTCATAATATCCAGTTACATACTTAATTGTTGAAATATTGTGTCTTTTAGCATATTTTCCCAATTATTTCAATAACCGTTGAAGTTACAAACTTCTAACAGGTTTCATTGAATTCCGCAATCCGTAGTTAATTTCACATAGGATTTGATAATCGTAGAACCCAAAAAAGCCTCTAGAAATTAGTAAAAATTTTTTTTGAAAAATGTCAATTTTCCGCCATCTTGATATCAAAGGGAGGTTTGCATAAGGGTGTGAGTCTCATGGAACGTTTTTCTCTAATTGGTGTAAGGAATCTGCCTGAAAACATCTCTCCTGAAAAATCATTTCTCCTGAAACATTCTGTATATTTAATGAATAAATCCAATTAAAAACAATAGATTTAAACTACAAAAAATGATTAGGTTTCAAACTCTAGATTGTCCAAAAACACGAGTTTTCCGTCTAAAACACGAGTAGTATACAGAGTTACATTTTTCCAAATTTTTTTCCAGCCCGTAATAGGAAGGTTCTCCACATAATCCTCTTTGACCCCCCAACTGGATCCGCCACTGCTTACATTAGAACATGAACATAGTACCGGTATGGGAACTGTAGTAGACAGCGTGGTGGTGGACATTCAAACGTAGAAATAGTTTGGGGGGGCGGCGCGGTTGCTCTTGCCTCGGGGCGCTACAATCCACGCGACGGCCCTGTTGTTAATGCATAATTTCTTTTCAGATTTAGAGATCAAACTTTTTTTGATAAATCTTTACTTCAATTTCATCTCTTTAGAAATTATGTAAGACATCATTTCGGGCCCAAGTAAGTTACCATCCTTTATTTTTCAGGAAACCTATATTTTATTTTATATATGGGCCCCAGCCCAGGCCCCCTAGATACCTCCCCCCCCCCCCGCGCCGCGGGGGCTGCGGGGTTGTACGTTACGCCAAGATAATTCTAATTACTATTCTAATTACCTTGCGTTAGGGCTCTATAAAAAGCGGGTAGACATCCGCCATCCGCCATTCTGTGGTCAACTTATAGCGCCAAAATTGAATTCATTCAAATCCACAGTCAAACATATGATTAATCATAAAAATTATGTTGGGAAAAATAATAATCACTTCACAGAGCATTGAATTTGCATTGTTTCCAGTCTGCAATTTCACAGTCAAATTTTTAACCCAGATTTATCTTCCTGCATCTGGCAAATTTGTATTATTTGAATTTTAGTTTTATTATAGAAATATTTATATTCTTTAAAATTTGATACTAAGCAATATAAACCATTTTATATGACAAATTAACTTCCAAGATTTCAAACCAATAACTTAATTCATTTGCTCAAGTTGATAAACATCTGTTGATCGTCAAAAAATATTAAAATCAAAAATATTTATATGATTTCAAACCTGGCGCTAAAAGTTGACCACAGAATGGCGGATGGTGCGTCTACCCCGTTCTTATAGAGCCCTACTTTGCGTTACGCCACTGCGTCGTCTTCTTTATAGCTTCTATTAGCTCAGCAAAGCGTTTCAATGTATCATTCATAGTGTAACGAGGGCCTCTCAGAGTGAGCTCTGAGCTTAACAGTTGGTTTGAAAAATGGATCTAGCGAATTCTGTAATTGTTCAAAAAATGTGAATTTGGTCTCAAATTGTAGAGAAAAATGTACTCTTTGATACTATATATGATTCACTATATTTCTTGGATAAAACTTGATGAAAAGATTGATGTAAAATCAGCTATTTCAATTTATTTGGCGTAGGAATCGTCCTTTCTGTTTGGGAATGTTGAGGTTCGGTCTTTTTTTTATCTAATTGCACCGTTCTAAGAGGCTGTGTTTGACTACCGATATTCAACTGGCCGTCACTATAATCCCCGTGTACAGGCCGCTTTACAGGACTTGGCAAAATCATGGCGGCTTTGACTAAACAAACAAATTAAAATTTTGGCAGACAATGGACACACTATCATTGGTTATACACTAATATCTGGTCATAACCATCTATCAATTCTCAGACCTTAATGTAACTATCGATTGTATGAAAAATGGCGGAAGTAATTGCCCTATTCCAAATTCATGATTTCATTGCGTTTTGGTTATGTTGACAAAAAAATCATATGTTTTATTATAAAAATAATTTTTGGTACATTTCATAGGTGGGCCTACTGAATGTTTACGAAGTTGACAACGGATTACACTCGCGTTTTGTCTTGTTTTATGTTAAAATAATGTCTCATAATTTCTTGAAAATGTAATAGTTTATTATGAATGGGTCGTCTGTGTTGTGTTCGTGATTGTGAATATCCAACTATGATAATTAAAATCATATTTCTATTTTCACGCTACCTTATAACAAACTCTCAATGGACATATTGGTTAGAAAGGTTTTCATCAAAATTTTGAAGTGAAAGACAGTTCGATAGTTTGTATTAATAATTTTGAAGACCGTTTTATTGTTGAGGAAGACGTTTTTCTTGTCATAGACGATGAACTAATTGGAATAAAACAAGAGAAGCCAAAATTAAGAAGTGATTCATTTCCCTTAATTTTTCTCAACCAGCCGAAATACCAAAGAAAAGGACCCCCAATCTGTGCATGTTCTGTTAAAAATGTGTTCACGAAGAGATAAGGATAATTCCATAAATTAGTGAAATGTCACTATCTCTGATTTTCAAATAGCATTGCCA
>CM029554.1:33042407-33145700 GCA_017141385.1 Sogatella furcifera | reverse complement strand
AATATTACAAATGATGGAGACGCACACTAATCAATTCTCCACATAGTACATGAATAAAAAACTTTTATAAAAACAACGTTTTTCATATGCACTAAAAAGTAGAAAATAATTTTCCTATGAGCCTGGCAGAATTCCTGAATAAATTGGTCACATTATGGTAACATACTTTATAACATTTTCCAATTCATATAAAACGAAAACGTTGGGCGCATTTTGTATTATTATTATGAATCATATAAATATAATTTAAATCATATAAATATGAGATTTATATGAGGTAATACTAAACTACTGTTTATTTCTGACAATATATTAATTTTATAATTATCTATGATAATTATTAATATAATTTAACCTATGATTATACTATTTATAAATCACTAATTGTGATTGTAAATGAATCATTTTCATAGTAACCTATGAATATATTTAATTCATTTAAGGTAAAATTTTATTTCTACAAAATTATGTAACAAATATGTATTTGAAGAATTATTTTAGAAATCATGATTTTAATGTTCATTTATATGAAAAATTTTGAATTCATTAATGATGATTACTATTATTGCATATGATTATATCAAATGATTTCTAATGTTCACAATTCAATTCCGTGAAACTGTATTAACTGAATATTATGTCAACTGAATAAATGTAAAGAAATTTCATTTTATAGAAATGTGAGCGTATTAGAAAGATCTTGATGTTTGAGTACATGCGCCCAACGTTTTTCGTTCTATAAGAATTGGAAAATGTTATAAAGTATGTTACCATAATGTGACCAATTTATTCAGGAATTCTGCCAGGCTCATAGGAAAATTATTTTCTACTTTTTAGTGCATATGAAAAACGTTGTTTTTATAAAAGTTTTTTATTCATGTACTATTATTTGGACTCAGGGGACATTGAAACGGATAGAAAACCTAAAATTGGGGTACCTTAATTTTTTGAAAGCAATACTTTCCTTACCTATGATAGTAGGTAGGGTAAGGAAAGTAAAAATGATTCATTCAAATTCCATATGACATTTTTCTAGCCGTGATTATTGTGTTGAAATATAATAGATGCCAGAGTATATATATAGATATATTGTTGTTGAGAGCTTATCCTTTTTCGCCTAAAAAAGGATGAAGGAGTCGGTCGATTTCATTGTCCAACGAACTTGACCTGTATAAAAGTATGAAGAATATATTTTCCGAATTGGAAGTTGATTAATTGAGGCGTTCGAAAGTTATTGTTGAACATACAGACAGACAGAAAGACAAACAAACAGACGGACAACGACTTCGGCCTTGAGTCAAAAGAAGGAACTCGCTTACGCTCGTTCAATTAACTTACTGAAATGATTTAAACAATCAGATTGAGAAAATAAATTTTTAATGAGCATAAAATATCATGTGGCCACTATAGAATCAGTACCTGGCCACTACTGAATCATAGTGGCCACTTTAGAATCGAAATTGAGTTTCACGGAAAATTTAATTACTCATTTCTGAATTGAGATATTTTTAGGAATAGCCTACATCAATTAAGAATCTGGGCTATATATCTATTTAGTTTCAGGTGATATAACTAATGAAATGAACCCACAAGCCTGAATCCTTAAGAAAATCCTTAAAAACATGGCCACTACTGGTGCTTTTACCTTACTGTGATTATCCGTTGCAGTTGTTTTCAGGGAGAGGTTAATTAGAACAGGTGATTTTGATATTTCCAATTCAGTGTTTTGGAATGAATACGGAATGGGAGATGAAACAGGATCAAATCTATACCTATAAAAGTGAAATGGAGCTGACTGACTGATTCATTCATTCATCCATTCATCATCAGAACTGAAAATCCACTGAACTAATGCGTTCAAACTTGGCAGGCATGTTTAGTTAGACGTTTAGACGCGCGCTAAGAAAGGATTTTTTTACTTTTCAGGGATACGCCCAATACTTGGACTTTAAAAAGTTTTTCAGCGTTTTCTCAGATTTTTCGAGAACCAATTGGCAGAAAATGTTGTAAATTTATGGAGAGTCTGTTTAAAATTTCTGTTTGACTCATTGACACTGCTGATGCTGTAGGGGTCCAGGGAGAGGAGCCCCCTGGCTAGGCAGAAGGCGAGCGAAGCGAGCCTGCCGGCTAGTATGTACTAAAATATCAAAGTCGTATTCATCTTATATACAAAGTTGTATAATAAGCTTATTATGCAACAACTCTGAAATTCCATTGCGAAATTATAGCCGTTTCGATTTCCATTGTAATTTTGAAAAATGAATATTTTGGAACACTCTTAGATGAAATAAATTTTTCAGTTGTGGTCGTTTTATCGAGTGGAACAAAACGTTATTGGAAAAGTGCCGTTGAATAAGGTCACCTACCACCGCTCGACTATTGTGCAAATGACGTCATTTCACGTGGCAAATGGAATCAGTGTGCGATTTACCGAAATCAAGTACATCAACGCCCAAGGAACTGCGTTGCACTCATATCGTTAGTACTATAGTCTGTCCAAGCAAAGAAGACCCTCTGGCAAGATGGAAAATGACTCCAGCTCAGTCATTATTGCTTCAAAAAATATTGATTTGATCTCAAATTGCAGGAAACAATTTGATCTACTATCAAGACCACATTTATAATTTTTGAACCAATATTGACCGAGCTGCAGCCATTCTCCCATTTGGCCAGAGGGTCTTCTTTGCTTGGACAGACGATACCTACAGACACTCACAAGCAGTGTGGCCATTGGTCTGAAACGTACCATAACAGACTAATTATTTCATATTTTTACCTAAAGGACCCAATTTTTTGCCAAATTATTGGATTCTGGTGAAAATGCATACTCGTTAATAACATTGGTAGAATTGATAGTGATATTGTGAAATCTCTCCATAATAAAAAAAAAACAAGATGATTTTTGTTTTCTTATCATACTCTTTGTTTTTGAAGAAGGTGGTTTCTTGATTCATAACGAGCTGCTGTGTGTTAATATTCACTGAAATATATACAACCGACGATTCAGTCAAGATTTTTTACAGAAGAAAACTATTTTAGATTACCTTGCTGGAGTGGAGGCCTTTCGTGTTCCACGGACACATTGTCAGCACTGAGTGTTGACACTCAGTGTAAGAAAAGGTGAGTAAGACTGTAGATGCGGATCATATTTATTTACTTATTTATTTAGCGTATGGCACTACGCTTACAATACTGTCTTAGTGTTGAGTGTTAACAATGTGTTCGTGGAACACGAAAGGCCTCCACTCCAGCAAGGTAATCTGAATAGTTTTCTTCTGTGAAAAATCTTGACTGTATCGTCTGTCATATATCTTAGTGAATCTTTAACTTTCTCGAAATATTTCAGTAGTAACAATCATATTGGAAATATCTTTTACAACATTTTGAAATCGTCTCTTTACTCTTTCTTTGCCTTTGAAAGCTTTAAATTTGTGAAGAATAACACGGGCAAATGCAACGCAGATAAGACGTGGATATCATTATCTTAAATTTCTCAGATGATTAAGCTATCATTTCTATTAAAATAACATGAGGAATGGCAAACTTATTGTGGATAGCACCTATAATAGTGTATTCGAGATTGAAAGTGTGACACTCAATGGCCATACTGTGAGAATACCGGTCCGCAGTTTCTGTACTTCGTGATACTTAGTTTTTCTCTCTCAAGCATAATTTTTATAAAATATTAGACTATATTATTAGGCTAGTTTCATGCGTTTTACTATAGTCCAGAACAACACATTGAACATATTATAAAGATAATTTCTGAACATATTGCAGAAAGAAATATTGCTGAAATACCCTATGAAAACTGTAATTTGTAAAACTCTTTTCAATCACTTTTCTCAAGTACAAATTATTTAGAGTCATGAAATGCCTCTTTTCTGTTTCAGGTATTCAACCATCATTACTATTTGAGGAAGTCAATATCGATTATTTAAGGATTGGCAACGTAATGTGAGGAGATAATTTATTTATTCATTAATCTTCTTATTAATTTATTATTTTATTTATCCATTTATTGAAAACAAGTATATGCGGTAGCATCAGATCAAATATTAATGTTGCATCCACGACAGAAATTAGTATATTACACCACTAGTTTTGAAATAGTATATTTCGTACCTAGGGCCGAAAATGTGCGTTTACCGGCTCGAAATCGGTTTTCAAGTCCGAGGCCGTAGGCCGAGGACTAGAAAAGATTGAGAGACGGTATATTACATTTTCGACCCATGGTGTCGAATTTTATTTTTCGGCACACAACATCAATGAAAACAAAATAAATTATCAGTTGATCAGTTCCAAGAACAGCTAGACCAGTAACCTTATCATGCTATCTTCGCCTATGCTGAATTTGGAGTAGGTGCCATTTGCTTGCTATTGGAACTTAGTGTCAAAAGTTTATTGATTTAGTGACTGAATATTACTTTATAACTATCAGAGTATTCGATTTTCTTAGTTCAGAAACGTTTAAGCCCAAGTTAATTTTTGTATGATCATCCTAAATTGTACAATATCAATTCAAAGTTGTTGATTTTCGACAGATACTGGCTAACAGAGAAGCTTAGTCTAGTTGCATTATAACCCGCTAGATGGCGCTGGCTAACCTGCTAGACAAAGTAACACAGAGTCTGACAACAATAATATTGTTCAAACATGGATTTCACGTTCATCATTATTCAAAAGTTAATCAATACAAACATTTTTAATCTTATCAAAGTTGAAGTATTAGTAGTATTAGTTATTGAAGCAGTTTTCCTTTATTATTCAACTAATGATTAATGTGAAAACTTTCAACGTTCAGTTCTCTTGACAAGGGATCTTACCAATCAAAATAACAGATGAGAGACTACCTTTACATCGAAATACCAATAAGTCGACATTGACTCCCAAACCAGCTGACATTTAATGCAATCAAACCGGGATGCTACGTATTGATCGACTAACCCTTAAATCGACAACAACCTTCAGTCAGCTGACATTCAAGGTTATTTTACCGCCCTAGGGCCGAAAAACTCATTTTCCCGGCGAGTTGCTGGCGACCTCGCCTGAAAACGAGCGTTTTCGGCCTCCGTATAAAGCATGTAAAACAGTCCATTTCATACCAGTGTGGCAAAATAGTATAATTCGTACCTAGGGCCAAAAATGTGCGTTTACCGGCTTGAAATCGGTTTTCAAGTCCAAGGCCGTAGGCCGAGGACTAGAAAAGATTGAGAGACGGTATATTACATTTTCGACCCATGGTGTCGAATTTTATTTTTCGGCACACAACATCAATGAAAACAAAATAAATTATCAGTTGATCAGTTCCAAGAACAGCTAGACCAGTAACCTTATCATGCTATCTTCGCCTATGCTGAATTTGGAGTAGGTGCCATTTGCTTGCTATTGGAACTTTGTGTCAAAAGTTTATTGATTTAGTGACTGAATATTACTTTATAACTATCAGAGTATTCGATTTTCTTAGTTCAGAAACGTTTAAGCCCAAGTTAATTTTTGTATGATCATCCTAAATTGTACAATATCAATTCAAAGTTGTTGATTTTCGACAGATACTGGCTAACAGAGAAGCTTAGTCTAGTTGCATTATAACCCGCTAGATGGCGCTGGCTAACCTGCTAGACAAAGTAACACAGAGTCTGACAACAATAATATTGTTCAAACATGGATTTCACGTTCATCATTATTCAAAAGTTAATCAATACAAACATTTTTAATCTTATCAAAGTTGAAGTATTAGTAGTATTAGTTATTGAAGCAGTTTTCCTTTATTATTCAACTAATGATTAATGTGAAAACTTTCAACGTTCAGTTCTCTTGACAAGGGATCTTACCAATCAAAATAACAGATGAGAGACTACCTTTACATCGAAATACCAATAAGTCGACATTGACTCCCAAAACAGCTGACATTTAATGCAATCAAACCGGAATGCTACCTATTGATCGACTAACCCTTAAATCGACAACGACCTTCAGTCAGCTGACATTCAAGGTTATTTTACCGCCCTAGGGCCGAAAAACGCATTTTCCCGGCGAGTTGCTGGCGACCTCGCCTGAAAACGAGCGTTTTCAGCCTCTGTATAAAGCATGTAAAACAGTCCATTTCATACCAGTGTGGCAAAAACGTTGTTTTGCGACGTCAAGAATACAGAGCTTTACAGCCAAAGTGATCAGCTGAGACTGGAAAGGTGAGTATTTGCGACGTCGCGAACGTTTTTGAAACATGTTGTGTATTTGTATTGTTGGTACACTTTATAGAAAGGCTTATTAGATTAAGATTAAAACGTTTTTATAAATACGACATACAAATTCAACTTGCTGAATTCCATATTGGTAATTTCCATTTTTATTTATTTTAAAATAAATTCAGGATTCTGATTTCAACAAAGGTTATCAGTCAAATAAATCAATTCCCAATCAAAACAAAAGGTTAGGTGTGAAATTATACGGAACAAAAACTTTTGTTTGAAGAAAATCATATGCTAAATCGTCTGGTGCAATCAGTTGGAAAATATTCGAAATAGTCGACTTACCTGTTCAGTCGACCAATTTGCATGGAATGCGCTGCTAAGTCAACGGAAAATTTTCTTGACAGCTGATCTTTCTTATCTTGTACGGCTATAAGGCCTAAATATCAGCCGTTTATTCCGCACTAGTGCGGAAAATGAAGGCGTTCAAAGCCTGTCAAGTAGATCAAAACTGGCTACTTTCTATCAAGTGTACCAAAAAAATTGTTATTACAAAGAAATTTTCAAATAAAAATAGGCATTGAGAAATTTGAAATACATGGAAAGTTTGATGTAGAATAAATATGTATGTATGTCTGGCTCAACAGCCCATGAAGGGCCTAGGCCTACCAGCTGGTTGCCAGTTTCAAATTCACTCTACTATACAGCCCGTCCAAGCCAAGAAGACACCCCGGCACGACGGGAAAACGGCCCCAGTCCGGCCAATACCGGCCCAAAAGCCATAAATTCTCAATCAGAACTCACAGTCCCCGAACCAACACTGGCCGAGCCGAATTTCTGGGGGTATGTCCTAAGGAGGAACCCTTTCTCTACTGGTTGAAAGGAATCAGCCCGAGGTGTATTGCACAATGCACAATCCTCCTGAAACACTCTGTAGTTGAGTCTTAGAAAGTAGCCTGTTAAGGTACAATTCCCAAGCGAATGCACGAGCCGCGCGGCTCGAACTTCCCGGCTCTAAATTCGCTGCGTTTTTTTATAGAGCTGCCTAGCTCTAGCTGCGCTGCTCTAGCCACCACAACTCTATCCACATAACTATATTATAGATGTTTACTCTGTTATTAGGGCTACTATTTTATACTTAATCATTATTAATGCATTTTGTATACTGTGTTGTAGCCTATTAATTTGTGTATTTGTTGCAGAGATACAAGGTATATGCTACAAGCGAATCCCCTGCTCTTGTCGAGGACTCTGATAGGCACTAAAGGCTATGACCTTAGGATCGGCCAGCCCAACAATAGATCAATAGGATGTACAACCGGCTACTCGTGAGTAATCAATGTTCAGGCCACGTCCTAACTGAGCGACAAAAACAGCTCAACACTAGAGTAAAAAAGCATGAAATGATCTACATCCAGGGGTGCTCCCCTGGAATTGTTTTTGAAATATCATCATCAAAAATAAGATTTTATGTTATTTTCAAGTCAAAAATCTTGTTTCAAATTTCGTCATTTTTACCTCAAAACTTGATTTATTACGGAAATTTTTCTTATTCTGTTAAAAAAAGAGATCCAAAGTTTTTCTCCTAGGAGATTCTTATAAAAATATAGGCAATTAATAACAACATTCAGGGAAGTTTCAGAGCTAGAGCCCTCCCAAGGTTCTGATTTTTATGAGGAAGCTATTTTTATTAATTCTATTTATTGCTTTGACTACGCCTACATCATTGAAAATGACCCAAGTATTCAATGGAGATTGTAACTGTCAATGGATGTATAGTATCACAATAATAATTTTTTTTAAATGTTATTAAAACTTGTCTCAATAGCCAAACCATTAATTTTAAATCGATAATTTTAGTCAACAAACTTAGAAGCTTCAGTTCATCCATCGATTACTCAAGCAGTTCTGATGTTACTAGTATCAATATTTATGGATTTATTCATTTTTTCACTTCACTAGCACTACACTAACTAGAAGGGCTTTGTTCTCTTTAGTCTTCTTGTGAGTTGAGTGTTGTCTAGGAGTTGAATGACCTCTATGTTGTCGTGCTGGTAAAGACGTGAATCATGATGGGCTGCCAATCGTCTTATCTCGGTGGTTACGTGGGGGATGAGAAGATCTCAATGCAAATCGCTATTTGCTCCTTATGTACAAGGGCGCATTCACCATGTTTCACAGTACTTTATTTTGGAAGGTTTATATTCTATTGATGTTTGTTATTTTAGAGCAGCCCCACAACTAAATTCCATAAGTCCAGATGGGTTTTAGAATTTTTTTATAAATGAGAATCTTGTTTTTTACTATATTTTTATCTATATTTTACTATACTTAACTCCAAGCTCAATTCTTTCAATCTTGATATGCTCTTTCCATTTCAGCTTGGCATCAAGAGTCATTCCAAGGTATTTAGCTGTGTTACTGTATGCTACAAGATTCTTGTTAAGATTTATTTGGATTTGATTATGAATTTTTTGTTTGCGAAGTTGACATGAATTCATTTCAACTCATTCAATCTGATTCTCCACTTTTTGGTCCAGTCACTGAATCTGTTGCAAGCATTCTGCAGTTTGGTAGCTGCTTCTTGGAGTGTCTCTGCTTCTGACAGTATTGCAGTATCATCAGCAAAAGTGGCAATGTCACGTCATCCAACTCAGGAAGATCACTTGTGTAGAGCACATAGAGAATTGGTCCTAGATCACTGCCTTGTGGAACACCTTTTATTCCCTTCAACTTAGAGACTTCATCACTCTGTTTTACTCTGAATAATCTGTTTGAGATATAAGATGCTAGGAGATTTACTAGTGGTATTGGAAGAATTTTATGGAGCTTGTTAATCAGGCCCACGTCAAGAAAAATTGCTGAGTATATTGATTTTTTCTCTAATGAGTTTTCTATTATACTGGTGATTCTATTTACTTGGTCCAAGGTAGAATGTTTCTGCCTAAAACCAAATTGGTGGGCAGGTATCAAGCTCCTTCTTATTACTATAGGTTACAACCTCTTTTTTATCAATTTCTCAAAAAGATTTGAAATCACTGGTAGCAGAGATATAGGACGGTATGATTTTGCCTTGTTTGGAGTTTTCACAGGCTTCTGCAGCATGATGACTTCTGCTGCTACCTTCCAGATTGAGGGAAAATGCTGCAATCTAAATGGAATATTGAATAGATAAGTCAAAATAACAAATCCTTTCCTTCAAAACTTTTCCAAGATCTCCCGAGTGATCAAATCAAATCCAGGAGCTTTCTTGGTATTGAGGTTGGTTTTTATCTCCTTTTGAACCTCTTCCATTGAGACCGGATTTATTGACAATAATAGTGATAATCATCTTCAAGAATTAGAGCAACTGACCAGTATCTAGTTTCACCATTGTGAAGAGAAATTTTCAAGTAACAAACATGATGGACTGAAGGGTTTCTTCCACAAGGGGGAAATTTTTCAGAAAAATCACTGTGAAGCTATTTTTTTTTTTTTTTTTTTATTTGAAGATTCAAGCCATATTTTTTAAGTCGAAAATTTGTAAATTCTATCCATTATAAGTTAAGCACTGAATGGATGGGGGTAATTACTCGCCTGGATCAAGTAAAGCTTTTTTTGTTCGCAGTGAACTGACATGCAAGCCAGCCCCATTGGAGTGGAAATTACAGCGGCAGTCATGGCAGAAGATGAGCGTCTGGCTGAAGGTCGATGGAAACTCACTCACTCACTCACACACACCAATAATGGACGAAGCCAATCAGAAGCTTCTGTTCGGCAAGCCCGTCTTGGAGGTGTTGACACAGCGAATTTGGTTATGCAAGGAAACAGATCTGCTTACTCCCGTGTACAAGGTTAGTAGGCCTACTATCACAGAAAAGCTAAATCTCTTGAACAGATTTAGCTTCTCTTTGGTACTATAAATCTGAACCTTGATTTGTGCGTACAACTGAACTTGCTAAATGACAATCATAATTAAGAACCTCAGCTTAGTTGGAGCGCACAAGAAGACAAATCTACCCCACTTTTTGGTGTAAGCTATATTCATATTCAAATGCAATAGAACATTTTTTGTTCCGGCGCTTTTCTGCGTCAAGGATTATGCCTCTGCAGACTTATTCCTGTATTCTGTATGTGTTATTCAAGTACAGGGATATCTTAAAATAAAGGTGCGGTTTTGAACATAATTTCAAGAAAACCCAAATTACTTACAGTCAATGTTGCTCATTCATCTCATTTATAGTCTAAGAGTCGACCAGGTAGTGACTCATGTCGTGGTGCGGGTGTGATGATTGCTGTTTGAAGGGATATACCCTCAGAAGAGTGTTTGGATATCAATTCATCACATAATCTTAAAAATTCAGAAAATTTGATGATTTGTATTTTGTTGCTCTCTTGTCCTATCTTTATTAATATAGTTTATTTCCGTAACAATGCTCTTATCAACGACTTTGAGTCTTACTTTGATCATATTGAGTCCTATTCCCATACAATTAATGATAAACTTTTCATTGCTGGTGATTTCTTTGCTGGAGAGATAACTGGTGGTGATTACAATCTAATAAATGGAACTATGTGTGCTAAAAAGTTGAAAAACTTCTTGAATTTTTTTGATCTCCAGTCTTACAATGATGTTAAAAATATTAATGGACGTACTCTTGATTTAGTGTTGTCTAGTATGCAGATTAAGGGGCTTGAGCATGAGTCCTTGCCATTGATTCATGAAGATTCTGAGCATCATCCAGCCCTCAGCTTTGACCTGCTGGCAGGTGTTTGGTTCAGTAGAGAGAATCATCACCAACAATCCAATGGAGAGTGGAAGTATGATTTTAGAAAAGCTGACTATCTCTCTCTGTATCAGGTCTTGAGGGACAGGGATTGGGAGGATCTTTACTGCATTAATGATGTTGATTTGGCAGTTGATCACTTTTATTCCGCTATTTATTCTTGTTTTGATGTCACCATACCTAGAAGAAATTTCAATTTGGTGAGTTCAAAGTATCCTCCTTGGTTTACTTGGGACATCATACAGATTATCAGGAGAAAAGACAAACTTGCTAGGAAGAAAAAGTTTTCAGCTTTCCATAGAGATCAGTTTGTCATTATTAGAAGGGACCTGAAGCTACTGATATCTCGCTCTTATGATGAATATATGAAACAAGTTCAGATGAATGTGAGAGGTGAGTCAAGGGAATTTTGGAGGTTTGTTAATAGCAAACGCAATGCCAAGGGGATCTCTGATAGGATGGAGCTGGGTGATAGGGTCTTTGTTGGATCTGAGTTGCCTGGGTGTTTTGCTGAGTATTTCAAATCTGTTTATTCTCCTGTTACTAGCCTCTTTAGAGATGATATCAACCAGATCAGTGAGGAAAATGAAGTGAGGAGGGATCTGGCCTCCAGTTCCCTGAATATCTCTTTGGTTTCTGTTGAAAGCATAGGAAAGGCAATTGATAGGATGAAGCCTCTTACTAGTCCTGGAGAGGATGAGATCCCTGCATACATAGTAAAGGGGTGTAAGGACTTGTTGGTTGGTCCTCTGAAATACATATTTGATTTGTCACTGGCAAGGGGAATTTTTCCTACCAGGTGGAAAATTTCCAAGGTAATACCTATTTTCAAGTCTGGAAATAAAAGTCTCATTTGCAATTACCATCCAATCTCCCTGCTGTCTGTATTTGCTAAGGTATTTGAGCGTGTGTTGTGTGGAGAGATCCTGTGGTACTCCCAACCTCTTTTATCTGATTGTCAGCACGGATTTCTTCCAGGTAGATCTGTGATGACAAATTTAATGGAATTTAGAATGGATATTTCAAGGACAATGGATTCTGGAGGCAAAGTTGATGTCATATACACAGATTATTCAAAGGCATTCAATTGGGTGGACCAGGGAGCTCTGTTGAGAAGACTTGATGACTTGGGTTTCTGTGGGAGGTTAGTGAGTCTTTTCAGAAGTTATCTGTTTAATCGCAGAAACTATGTTATGGTTAAGAATTGTAGGTCAATTCCCTTTTATAGCACATTGGGTGTTCCTCAGGGAAGTGTGCTGGGACCTCTCCTGTTTGTATTATTGATTAACAAACTGCCTCTGCAAATGAAAAGAGCAAAATGTTTGGTATTTGCAGATGATGTGAAGATCTACATGGAAATAGCCAGCTCAGATGACTGTGTTCTGTTGCAGCAGGATGTTGATAGATTGTCCAGGTGGTCTAGAATCAATGGTCTCAAGTTAAATGTTGATAAGTGCAAGTGCATGTCATTCACTAGAAAGACTATCAAAACAAATTTCTCTTACAGAATTCAGGGTATTGAACTGGATAGAGTTGACTCTTGTAAGGATTTGGGCGTTATTTTTAAAGGCAGTCTCAGATTCTCAATGCATATGGACCATTGTATAGCTAAAGCTAACAAAATACTGGGATTTGTTATGCATAACACATCTGACTTCACCAATCTTGATGCAATATGCACTGTTTATAGGTCTCTTGTCCTGAGTGTGTTGGAGTATTGTTCTTTGATTTGGAATCCTTACACTCTTGGTTATTCTCATGGACTTGAGGTGGTTCAGAACAAATTCCTGAGGTTCTTATTCTACAAACACTTTGGCAGATCTTGTCCTGTGGGTTATCCACCTGACCTGTTGAGGAGGACATTTCACTTTGTGTCACTGAGGTTGCGACAAGAGAGAGACTCCTTGATTTCCATTCATGGTCTCATCGGGGGTCGTTTCTCCTCTCCTCAGCTTCTTTCCTTGATGAATTTCCATGTTCCCTCATTCAATTCTAGGAATTGTCCTACCTTTGATCTCATCAGGAGTAGATCTGTCAGTGGTTTCAATGCTCCTCTGTTCAGACCTCTCAGACTAT
Organism: Sogatella furcifera; assembly: GCA_017141385.1. Classification (NCBI taxonomy): domain Eukaryota; kingdom Metazoa; phylum Arthropoda; class Insecta; order Hemiptera; family Delphacidae; genus Sogatella; species Sogatella furcifera. The sequence continues at coordinate 33,132,667 of CM029554.1, read as the reverse complement.
ATAATGGGCTAAATAGTGTGATGGATTTGTTTGGGTTGGACAGTGTTTTCAGGCGGGATTTGAGAGGATTGTATGCTGTATAATAATTTTGTCTATTATATTGAATTTATAATAATTTAAAAAATTTTGTAACATGTTCTCTCTTATAGGCTTTGGGTTGTATCTTTAAATTCCGGTTATTTTGCAATATACTAATCACTTACTCAGCTAACCAATTTGTTTTTTTTTCTACTTTTTCTATTTATTTTACTTTTTCAGAGATCATGTATTATCACTAATCCTAATTTTACTTCTTTCTCTTGCATTCGTTTGTTTATCATTAGTGATTTTCATATAGTTCAATCATGTAGGATATGCTTACGAAATTATGTAACTCTTATTATAATTTACTTTAATTTTGTATTTCACCAATTTAGTTTTCTGTAACTCTTTTTGTGTTATGAGGGCAATAATGGGATTGATTCCTGGTGCCCTCGATGATGTAATATTTCAAATATATAAATAAAACAGTTTTATTGCATAATTCAAAAATATCAATATGTGCGCCCTTATTTGCTCAACAAATGTCCAAACGTTTCAATTACCGGTATTGTTCAATCAATTTCTCTCCAAACATTTACTAACATTTCCTCGGTTATGGTTGTCATTGATTCTTCATTAATTCTGTTTTCTAAGTGGTTCAGGTCGCAAATTTTTTGTGAATAAAAATATTTTGTATGTAACCCCACCAGAGGCGAGGCGTCCGGTCATCTTTGGATTCGCTGATGACTAGACAGAAATTGATATATAATGTGTAGAAATTATCAAGTTGAAAATATTAAAAATAAATACAAAGAAGTGAAGAAATCGAAGCTTTTTCCAAGCGCACCAAGTTCGAATAGAGTGAACTACTCCATCATCAGTTCCATTCGTTCAATATGCTCAACAGTGAGCGATTCCAGTAATGCTGTTAAGCGTTCGTTACCACCACTCTTCTGCATCCACTCTCCCACTCCCTCCCACAAATGATGGACGGAGTATACGAACGAAAACATCGCTATTTTCTGCGATTCCACCGTCTCTGACAACAAATTCTTTGCACTCTGCGCTCCGTACAGTTTTGCAAACTTAAATCATATGATGTTTATTGTATTGTACTATTATTTGGCCTTTTGTACAATGAATGATATGATAAATAACTATGGTTTAATAAGATAAGTAATAATTTGTCATTAAATAAATAAATCATTATCATTCGGCTTGGTAATCATCAAATTATATTTTGTTTCTCAGAGTTCTATTTCAATTAGCATATTTATTTGAATATCACCGTATTTAATTTATTGATTTCCAACAGTTTTTTGTGTTCTTCATCCTGTATTATCTTCAGTAATTGGACTAGTTATAATAAATCTTGATAAATAATTGTCTAAAATGGAACATTATTATCTCTTGGGTATGGGAGAGGAGTGAGATAGATGGGGGTGCGGAACTAAATTCTTCCTAGAGATGACCGAGCCAAAGAGTCACGCCTCGCCCCTGAACCCCACAAGAAAACATCACAAAGTGTCAGGTCTGGACTCCTTGGAGGCCACAGCATAGGTCCTTGCCGGCCTAACCATTGATCTCCAAATTTTTCGTTTAAAGTATCCGTCACCAATGCACTGAAGTATGGTGGAGCACTATCTAGTTGGAAATGAAGTTGATGAATGTTTTCGAGTTCATCTAGCTGAGGAAAACAAAAATTGATAATAAATGAAAAGACAAGATGTTGTCAAACCACTGATTTACTAGAAAATCGAGATACCGGTTTCGGTTGTTACACCATTATCAATCTCTGGTAAACCAGTGGTTTGACAAAATCTTGTCTTTCCATTTACTATGGATAACTACCTCAATATCAATTTCACAACTACTCAAAGAGTGAAAAATTGATAACCATGTTGAGTTATACAACTCCATTAATTGTTCTTTTGGCAAAGAAGAAAGGCCCAAAATTTGAAGATCGATGGATAGGCTGGCCAGGACCTCTGCTGTGGCCTCCAAGGAGTCTAGACCTAACACCTTGGGATTTTTTCTTGTGAGGTTACATGAAAAACATTGTTTATTCACAAAACATTCGTGATTTGAACCACTTTAAAACCCAGGATTAAGGCTCTTCTCTACTTCACCTTCTTTTCAGTCATTGTAAGGAGTAGGCGAGGCGTGATGAGATGGGGAACGGGGTCAAAATCCAGTACGTTTCAAAAACGTAGTTTGCCACGCTTCTCTGTCCATAGTCTCTCTCTGTGTTGACGCGCGCTCTCGCACTTGTAACCTTTCTCTTTCTAGAGCGGTACTTGCTAAACTCCCCACTACACATAGTTCAGCTCTTTACAGTGGCTGACATGAACGAAGCGATCTTTTTCTACCTTCCGTATTCTACTTACCTCTCCTTCTACCTTACGCTTACACTTCTACAATAATATAATATCACAGAACGTTGTGATTTGACAATGTCTACTGAATCTATATTTTTATATAAGTAACGATTATACTTATGATCTTCCATTTGCATCATATAGTACAGAATTACATGCAATATAAAAAACTGGTAGGCCTAATGATAGAAATATGGTTAGTACATAAAGAATCAGAAAAAAAACTCTTGATTCTTGAGATATAAATATATTTATTACGGATTGAAATTTTCTAAAAGGTAATAATGATAATTCTCTAATAGTTGGAATAATGATATTAATGATGAAAATAATTATAAGAATTGACACAAAAAATATTATTTACAAATCCTTGAGAATTGAAAAAAATTCGCTCCGGCAGCTGGCGGTCGGAAAGAGTGCAATTCTATGATGGCTCAAATCATATGACTTATAATGAGCTATTCAGGGTATTAATTCAAAGGTGCCGTTTTCGAAAAAAACACAATTTTCGGCATATTATTCGCCATTTTCTCCGCCATTTTTGATTGGATTTTTTTCCGTTGATTGCTCAAATTGTAGGGCATAATAAGGGTATCATACACACCAATTTTCAAAACGATCAAGTTATTGGTCGATTTGTAGTGATTTTTTAAAATTTTCATCCCCTAATTTCACCTCCTTCCCTTGGACGAATTTGGCTGGTTAACGAACTTGACCGAGATATTAACAAAATTTGGTCGCTCTCCGACAAGCCCTTCGGGAGTTATCGTGTTAACAAGAATCTGTACATATATTGCTGTGAACTGAAGAAGGTGGCACAGCCACCGAAATATTTTCACCTTAAAATGTAAGTTTCTTTGTTTTTTACTTCCTATCCATCACTTAAATCTGTCTATTTGTGAAATAATTATCTAAAAGTGACTTTCAATGATGTGCTATATATATATATAGAGATATATGAATTTGAACGGACATCAGATTCGTGTTCTAGGGGCTCGGAAACGTGTAAAAAATATATCACATCATAAATTTTCGATTGTCAGGGCAAGACCAATAGTGCATTTTTTCGAATGAAATGCACTAAAAAGACAGTAGGTAGTAAACTAGATATGTTTAGATATTCAAATATCAAGATATATCTACATTCATATAAAATTGAGTAGCTTACCAAGTTAGATTGTTTTGTCACAATAAGGGTAGAATAATAATGATAACAATAATAATAAGAATATTAGAATTAATAAATATAAGAATAACTATTTATTTATTTATTAGATACATCACAATTATAGTGATAGGTGAAAACACAGACATGAGTGTCCAAATCGTCTTCGCTCCTAATTTGGATGAAAATATTAGAAAAGGTTATATTCAAACTCACTATTACAAATTAAAATTATATAGATTCAATAATTATATATTATTATTCAATTATAATAATAATTATTATATTATTATTCAATAATAATAAGAATATTATTTACAAATACAGTAGAATTGGAAGGAAAACTGTAGATTGTAATAATGATGAGTTTGTAATGATTCATGAGTCTTTATGTCATAGATTTTTGTTAAAAAAGTAGGAACGTTACAGACATATCATCATTACCCCTATGTTTCATGATTGAAAGAAAAATTACAATAATTTGTATAATGAAATAGTTATCTGATAGTTCATATTGAAGATTGAAAAGAAGAGAGATAATTTCACACGTTCACTTTTCCAAATTGATAAATGGCTGTTATTGAGAGAATGACTTTGTAAATCAAGCGCTTTCTTAGTGAAGCCCAGTCTCTTTTTTCAAAATTATTATGAGATCTCGTATTATAGTTACAATGATATCAAAATGGAGGAGCTATCAGCAAATTGACAATAGTGATAAAAACTGAAATTGTAAATGTGCTGAACACAGGAAATGAAATATATACAAACTGAAATGAAATATACTATTGAAGTTGGATTGAGTTTACAAATGTTTTTTTTTTGTTTAAATTATAATCGCAATACCCTTTTCAATTATATCTTTATTCATGCCTAACATGACTTCTCAGAGTCATTTTCAAATGTGGATGAATGAATTTGAAAATGACTCTGAGTAGTCGAAGCATGTTATGCATAAATAAAAAATTATTGAAGATGGTACTGCGATTATTATTTGGAATAAAAAACAGTGATAAAGTAGCCCTAAGATAGTTCACTCATCTTATGCATATTTACAATGAGATTTTTCTTCACCTGAGTGCCACTCCAGATGGTAGTCTACATAGTCTGAGGGAGTGAATTTTTCTTTAGTCTTTTCGTTATAGCTGCTTCGATGTATTGTGGATCTCTTATTCTCATGGATCTTGTGTGTCGAGGATCCACTAATTCAAGAAGCAAACAATCGAAATAGAAATTTTTCAATTTCTCCTCCATCTGGCTCTTCCAAAATTCATCGTCCCTCAAAATTTCTTCCATTATTATGCCTGAAGGTGTCCAGAGGGCGAATATACATTTCAATCGTTTTGTTACGTGCAATTGACCCTGAACTTGATAGAAAAACTTGTGGCTCTTGTTAACTGTTATCTTGTTTTCTATCGAGCTCAGGTTCTGGAATGGGAATTTTTTTAGTTTTATTGCACCCTCTGGAGCCAAGTGCCTACAAGATTCAGGACACTTCACCTCTACAATTTTCTCGTCCCCAATAAGACCATCTGGAGTGGCACCAAGGAAAGGTAAATCGTTGTCAATGAACAAGACATATTTGCCCACTTTCTCTCCAATAGTCTCTTCAATTCTAAGTATAGCATTTATTTCATTTTCTTTGCCATACCTTGTTGACTGATTTTCAAAATCAGAGTACAGCAAAGATTTGACTAAATTACTACAACTTGTAGTAGGGCGCCTCTGTCCCAAAATTCGATGCGCAGCAATAACTCGAATTATAATAAGACTACCATTTATTACTAAAAATACTGGTTATAAAGAATAATCGTACAAATGGAGGCTACCACCAAATACACGTATTTGTATAACTGGAGCTCTACCACAAGAATAGAGGCACGCTCAACTCGCTGGACTGAGGCAGACTGAACAGTGACAGTGGACACTGGACAGTGCCGATCGAATTATGCAAAAACTGTAGTTGTCGATCAGTGCGATAATTATTGATGAATCGAGATTCCATGGTGGGCCAGACATGGTGGGAGAGTGAACTTCCTCTGTTTACTTTGTGTTTACTTTCTCCTCTCTAGAGACGACCAGGCAGGCACGCGTGCGGCCATGAAACTGTTTGCCATTCTGGATAATAATTATTCCAGAATAGCCATGCTCATTTCTATGATATAGGACGGCATACAAAAAACGAAGTCCTCAAAATGCAATATAGATGAGGAACCCTATCATTGACAATTTTCTTGGGTGCGAGTCAGGAAATATCTCGCAAATTATGAGATATGACTAACACTTCAGGTTCAATGATTTGTCACATCACATATTTCAATCCAAAACTCACGTCAAAAAACCTAATCTTAGGGTTTAAAAATGTATATACATAAATATTTTGAATCACAGGCATGAAAGGTTTCTAATATTTTTGTTTTTATCTTTTTAGTTTTACATGTATGTATGATTTTCAGTAACTTTATTTGCCAAGTAAGACTTGGACGTCACATTTTGATAATTCGCCAACTGTTCAGGGTAGCATTTCTTTTTGCAGGTGTCACAATTCATATTACAGAAGGTGTTATCTATCAAATAATAAAATCAATAGGCTATTATGAATTACTGTGCCTTCAAAATCGCGTCATATTGTAAGAAAACTCATCTTAGAGTTGTTGTTCCGTAGATGAAATGAACAGTAGAATTTTGGTAATTCGTAGTTCATAGGCCGAAAGCTTTAGTACAAATTTATAATTAGGGAAAATTACGAATTATCGAACCTATAAATTATTTCAAGAGACTAAGCTTTCACTTTCGAATTGAAGAGCAAATAGAGGTACGAATTATCGAGGTTCTACTGCATATGAAATTATCAGTAGTGTACCGTGAAATATCAGGGATCTTATTCCAAAAAGTCGAAGTAAGACTAAGAAGGAATATTATTGCAAATGCAGGCTCAAGTCGCTGGATGGAATGTGAAGTTTTTGCTAAATGGTGAATCGGTGAATGATTAGAGAGGCTAGAGAGAATCTATACAGAGAGAACTTCTTCTATTCTCTCACTGTAGACGGCTGACGGGCATGCGGGCGGGCGCGCGTCTGCAAGCTGTAAGCAAGTGAAATAGTCCGACATTTTACGAAAAGATAGTAGGCACGCGTACTGCTTCGGATTTGTCACGAAAATGTTGGAAACAGGGTCTCGGCATTTTACTGCTTCGGACGCTATTTTTCAACTAATCGTTATGCAAATGGTACCAAAATGTTCAGAAAGATCTCTAGAATGTGCGTATAACCTTGAAAATTCGATTTTCAAATCATAAAAGGGTAATATAAGTCGATGAACATAGAGAAAATTTTACAGTTTTTGACACTCAATAACAAAAAATTGAAAAGTGATATTGAAAATCCCAGGTTATACGCACATTCTACCAATCTTTCTGAACAATTTGGTACCATTTTCACGTACCTAACTTGGAAAATAGCGACCGAAGGAGTAAAATGCCGAGTGCCTATTTTCATGCTTTTTCGACTTGTATCGAGGCCTCTTAATGAAGAAATGAAAACCATAACCGGATAATTAATGTTGGAAAATAGAGAAATTGATTTTCGCTCGGACATTTTTTGAATGACTAAGGGCGCACATATTGCAATTTATTAATTATGTGGAAAAAACTGTTCGAGACGACAAATTAGATGAATAAACAACATTAACTGTAAGTAATTTGGTTTTTAAACCATGCTCGAAACAGTACTACTCTTTCAAGATAACTCTGTATATTCAATTTATACAGAATGATCTCTCGAATATACAATATAACTTGAGAGTAATAGAGATAAAGAAGAAGATAACTGGCTGAGAATGTGTAATACTTGCCCAAATCGCGATCAAAAGGAGGCAATACTCTGATTTTTGACAATTTCAGTCTTCTTTCGATCGCGAAGTGGGTGAGTCTCACACATTCACGCCTATTTAACATATTTATCTATTATTATTTCGTACAAGGTTTTACCTCCCAAGGAAATGTTGAGGGTGGAGACACAACTCAGAGTGTTAATACCAGTGAGGCAGCTGGAGACCACAGACGATGTGCAGATAATCAACACTCGGCTGCTGGATCAACCCAAATCGGTAGAAGTACTCATCAAGAAACACACCATGCTACAAGGAGAGGAGTACTACAGCAATCCGAAAATTGGTTAGTACAATAATTAATTGTATAGTCTGTCCAAGAAGACATTCTGGCAAAGTGGGAAAATTACTCCAGCTCGGCCGATATTGGTTAAAAAATTATAAAGTTGGTCTCAAATTGTAGATCCGAATATTCCCTACAAATTGAGACCAAATTTATCATTTTTGAACCAATATTGATCCTGCTTAGGTCATTATTCAATCTTGCCAGAATGTCTCCATTGCTTGGAAAGACTAAATCTACTCAAGTTGAATTTATTGTCATTCAACGTTTCGGATTATAAGCCGATCGCTTTAAATTCATTCAATCATAAACATTTACAATAATTGCAACAGGCTCTGCGTACTAAACCCAATAACATCAAACTAATTGAGTACCTACTTCCTGCGAATCAAAATTAAAACGTGTAACTTACTTTCAAACAAACTGCAACTTATATTCCGTTATTATTATTGTAACTGTTAATGTTGTTTGTGTAGTGATGTATCTGCTACTATTACTGTTGCGTGTCCTATAATATAGCACCGCCTGTATAGATATTATTTTCTTCTACAATTCTGCTCCTATTCTATTGCTCCTGGCCCTATTTAGGGCCAAAAGATAAAAAGCAGGTTAACTGGGTTGTAGAATGTAGCTGAAATAAGAAATAAACTTAAAAATAAGGAGAGTATTTATAGATTGGTCATCAAGTAGTGTCAAGGACTATGTATCAGTAAGCAGGTGTTTCAAGTGCAATGGACTAGGCCACATCGGTCGTTTCTGTAAGCAAGAACAAAACACATGTAGCCATTGTGCAGAGACTGGTCATGATAAAGTCCTGCCCAGTGTGTCCAACCCTAGTACATATGTACTAGATCTAGTACATTTCCCACAATCTAGCACTAGTACATTCAAGGCAGAATCTAGTAATATTTTTCACCTTAGTAGAAAATAATCCCTACAGCTTGGAGGCAATCTGACTGTAATTCAGATAATCAACTATAACTATATTGATGGTAAACAACATTAAATATAATTATGTCAATTATGAAGCAACATTATCAGCAAACAGAGCCAGTCTGTATAGTAGCCAAGAGAGGCAGTTGCAGACTGCAGTAAATGGTCACTTGTTGAATAAAGTCTTCGGTACGATTTTCTGATTTATCATTACTAATGTTGATCTGTAGATTCTAGAAAATGATAAAAATGATACTACAGAAGTGTTTTTTTATTTATTTTATGACACATGTGAGTGAGTAGAGCTGATGGAATTTTGGAAGACAGTATTCAGTTTAAAAAAGAAGCCAACAGCTTCTTTTTTCATGACAATAAATTCTGTATAAACTATGTTTTTCCGGCCTCATTCGTCAGCTATAATAACTGAGAGGGTATTTTAATCCATTAATATAAATGAAAAATAAGTTGAGAAACTATCTATCAACCCTGAAAATTAATGGACTTTTACTACCTAAAGGAAAACTGAAACATTCTTCTTCTGAAAACTATAATATTTCCTCAGAGATTCTGATACAGTAATTCAAATAGATCACCTATGTAGGTAAAATGTAAAAAAATTGTTATTTATTAAAAATGGGCTAGCTAGTGTGAAAATGGAGAAGAGTACCGGTAAATAAAAAATGGAATTAAAAAAATAAGTTTTAAGATACTGTACGTAAATTGATGGTATATCAAACAGTGATCATTGAAGAAACATTATTTTGATTTGTTTCATCCATTTTTAATGTAATTATTCAATACTCATGAATTTTTTTACCATCTAGTACATTTTTCAAAAATCTAGTACATTTTTTAGGGGAAATTTAGTACATAATTTTTCCCGTGCTGGACACACTGGTCCTGCCCAAACCTGGACAAGAAAGAAGTATGTGAACTGTAAAAACGTAATAATCCAGCAGACCACAAAGTGAGTGACAAGAGCTGTCCAGAATATAAAAAGGCACTGAGGAAAGTAGTTGATATGACCGACTATGGGTATTAAAAAGTTTTTCATAGTACCTTGCAACACTTCAATAAACATAAAGTTTCTATTGTAGCACAAAATAATATCATTATTGGAAATATATGTGAAATTCTCGACAAATTAAAAAAATTCAACATGACAGTAAAAACCTAAAAGTAGAATCAATCTTGTTTATAATTATGGAGAATATGTAGATTTAGTCATTTCTTTTGCATGCAAAGAAGGAAACTGTATGATATTATCTAAGGGCTGTCAAAATTTTTGCAATGCTCCAAAATCGAGATTAATGAATGGCAACAACTAACTTACACTGAAGTAGACTATATAAAGCTTTCTCGAAAATCTGAGTGTCCAGTATTCATTGTAGAAACAAATGAACAAGCTCATCAAAGATTTAATAACATGCTTGCTCTATTGAACAGTTGGAGTTCAGTCAATTACCCACTAGTAATAGGAATTGATATTTTCGGACTATGCAATTCAAGATATACCGGCAAAACGTATGTTAAGCTCTGTACTGGATAATGAAGCCCTCCGTTTTGTATTTTACAATCAAGGAATTAGAAATACCGAGTCAACATAATGCTACAGAGCATCCAACTGGTTTTTTCGAGGGAGCATCAAAGTATGAAAGATTTATTAATACAATGATAGACCTCTGTAACCTCCTGGAAAAGGCTGATGCTGAAAATGCTAAAATCTACAAGGGGATTCTTGAAAATATTTGTGAAGACGTGTCAAACAGAACGATTGGTGCAGTTAAGGAAAAAGATATGAACATATTTGATAATGTAATGAAGAAGTTTCTATTCAAAACAGACACTCTTTACAGAATGGGATACAGTCTGGAAAGAAGGAGGCAAATATGTTGAGTTCGTAGAGAAGGAAAATAAGTTCAAAACCACTGAAAAATACATATTAGTCACTAGAGATACAGAACTCATGCTAGACGGTGAGCTAAGTAGTAAAATCAACAAAATTCACATCAATAAGCCTAGATTTCCACAAATAAGTTGGATAGAAGGAGTGCCTGGTTGTGGGAAATTGACATATATAATCAGGAAGCACTCTCCAGGAAAAGATTTAGTACTAACTCAAACTAGAGCAAGCATAAAAGATATAAGAGATTTGGTTTCAGCAAAGTACGCCAGTCAGAACATACCTATTCAGCTAAGAATGGATTACAGGACAGTAGCATCATATATTATAAATAATCAAGGCAAGAGATATGAAAAGTATACATTGATGAGGGGCTAATGATGCATGCTGGTTACATTGGCTTTATTGCAGAATTGAGTGGAGCAGTGGAAATTATAGTTGTGGCAACTCCAACCAGATACCATACATCGAGAGATCACCAGTAGTTACCAAGTGGAATAAAATTTCAGATTTCTGTGAACCTGAAGAATATATAACAGTAACAAAGCGGTGTCCAGTGGATGTATGTTTTGTACTTCAATCATACTACCAAGGAATCAGCACAAAGAATGCCCGAGTAAGATCAATTCTTCCAACATTCAAAAACGGCGCAACCCATCAGCTCAAGGAAGATACTCTAATCCTCACATTCACGCAAAAAGAAAAAGTTCTCCGTGATTGCATGAAGAAATAAGTCCCAGAGAATTAACACAATTCACGAAGCGCAAGGGCTTACTTCAAAGGATGTAGTGTTAGTGAGGATTGACACAAAAGACAATAAAATATACAACAGTGTATCACATGCTATTGTCGCAATATCCAGGCATATAGAAAGCTTCAGATATCTAACAACAGGCTACAATGATGCAGTGCAGGATATTATTGATAGAGTAAACGGGAGGACAGATGAAGAGCTTTTGGTATGGAACAACAAAAACTTAGAAATAGAATCCAATACAAAAAATTATAAAATTGATGAATAATCTGATAGAAGAGCTTGACTTAGCAGATGTAAATGATTTTTCAACTCTGGATCCGAAATATGTATGTGATAGCTTGAAACAGTTTAACCTGAAAATTGTCAGTTTTAATATTAGAAGTTACAACAAGAATATAGACGAGTTCAGGATACAACTAGAAGACTTACAGTGTGATTTTGATGTTATTGTTTTAACAGAATGCTGGACTTCTTGCAAAACAACTCTGCGAGTCATAAGTAACTACAATCTATATGCAACCGAGAAGAATCAGCTGCAGAATGATGGAGTGATTGTATATGTTGAAGCTGACATTAACACTGAGGTTGAAGAGCCAGAAATTCAACACGCCAACTGTTTGAACCTCCGCCTTGAAACTGGAGAAAGTATATTTGTTGTAACCGCAATATATAGGTCACCTTCCAATCCGGATTTGACAGAATTCATCAATAGTTTGAGACAAGTATTTGAGGGATCAAGTCAACATTCCCATGTAGTTGTAGGAGACTTCAATATTAACACCATAGAACCAAACAAGCATCGACAAATGGATGATTATGAGAATTTACTCAGTGAATTTGGCTTTGTTCACTGCATCAAACAGCCTACTCGAGTCAACAACAATACCGCCACATGCCTGGATCACATCTTAGTGAACTTCAAAAAAGATCTTATGCCAATAATATTTCAAAACTCAATAACAGACCACTACACTACTATTCTTGGAATAAAAAGCAACAGAAACATCAATAATGTGGAGAAAGAGCAGCACAGAGAAAAATTGATAGAGTCAAGTTTTCATCAATGCTTTCAGAAGAAACTTGGAACTCCATTCACATGCAGGATAGTACTGAAGGCAAACTGAAAGAGTTTATTACTATAGTGAATGGGTGCCTGGAAGAGTGTAAGAAAGCTTGCATAGATCCACATAGAAAGAAGAAAATCAAGCCATGGATAACATTGGGAATAATAACATCTATAAGGAAGCGAGATAAACTTCATAAACAATGTAAAAATAATGCATCAAATCTCCAAAAAAATCAATATTACAGAAAATTCAGAAACCTATTAACCAGAGTTATAGAAGAAGCAAAAAAACAATATTTCTCTCACAAGTTTGGAGATTTAAGAAATGCAAAACAGACATGGAAGGTGATTCAAGAAATAACTGAAGTTCAGAGACCGAAAACACAAATCAAACAAATAAATGTGCAAGGAAGAGAATTGAAACTGGGAGAGAATGATGAAGACATAGCAGAATTTTTCAATGAATTCTTCAAAAATATTGGATCTGAACTGGCACAAAATATATTGAACAATCAACAACCTGCAGATGAACCCACAGTTACCACTACTAGAGTATGTCAATCAATATTTTTTACGCCAGTAGATGAAGAAGAAATACAAAAAATAATCAGCAGTCTCAAATCAGGTAGTGCACCAGGCCCAGATTACTTCAGACCAGAGCTCTTCAAACAAAACAGTGCAGCCCTAACTAGACCATTAACATTAATTGCCAACAAAATCCTACAAGAAGGTGTCTTTCCCCACTGTTTGAAGGAAGCTGTTAAATGTCCCATTTTCAAATCAGGAGACAAGAAAGATTTGAATTGTTATAGACCAATATCACTTTTAAATATCCTGGCGAAAATTTTTGAGAAGATTATCAAGTCTAGACTTATCAACTTCCTTGAAAGAAATAATATTTTATCACCGAATCAATATGGCTTTAGATCAAACTGTAGTACCAATTATGCAATCCACAATGTTATTTCACAAATATCAGAAAAAATCAATTGTGATGAGAAACCTTTGGCGATATTCCTGAACCTGAAAAAAGCATTTGATACAGTATCACATGATATTCTGCTGGATAGACTCTACAACTATGGTATCAGAGGAGTGGCATGGGAATTATTCCAAAGTTACTTGTCAAACAGAACCCAGAGTGTCAGAGTCAATGGAAAAATAAGTAGCAAGCTCAAAGTGGATTATGGAGTACCTCAAGGTACAGTTCTCGGTCCAATACTATTTTTGATTTATATAAATCCTCTGTGCAGTATGGAAATTGAGGGGAACATCACCACCTTCGCCGATGATACTGTACTTTTGTTTTCAGGACCAACTTGGTCAATAGCATGGAATAAGGCTGAAATAGGACTACAGAGAATCTCACATTGGTTGAATCAGAATCTGCTCACCCTAAACTATGACAAGACTCACTTTCTAACTTTCTCAGCTACACAGCATGGACAGCCTACAGAGAACCTTTTAACAGTCAACATTTCCAACAGCACTGCATACACTATCCACAGAAAACCAACAATAAAATATCTTGGAATCATACTGGACTCTTTCCTGCGCTGGGACCATCATATAGACAACCTATGCAAAAAGTTGAGAAAGACTATTTACAAGTTCAAAATGCTGAGGACATTGATAGATGAGAAGTGTATAAAGATGGTGTACTATTCCTTAGTCCAGTCTTTGATTACCTATGGGATTGTGGGATGGGGAGGGACAAACTTCGTTCACCTTGACCCTCTTTTAAAAGTACAAAAACTGATAATGAAAATTATTAAGCAGAAACCACTTTGCTACCCATCAGATCAGCTATACAATGAGTTCGGAGTGATGGATGCAAGACAGCTCTACTCCCTGGAAATCATTTGCAGACTACACAAAAAACCGGAAAACTTTCAATGGAGAAACCACAGTCATAACACAAGAAATAGAAACCTTCTGATCGCAAACGTTGCTAGGAAGGCAACATATCAACGACACTACAACCACCTAGCACCAAAAATCCACAATTTACTTCCTGCACATATCAAGATGATAGAACACCCAAGAAAATTCAAAGCCATTGTTAAAAAGTGGATTATAACAACTGGAAGACATCACATAGAAAATATTATTTCTAACAGTATGTGAGCTCACTTACCCAAAGTATTCGCACCCCCACCCAAAATTTACACCTACTCTAGCACATGGGGTTCCCATAGTTAGGTAGGTTAATTTCCAATAAAAAGAAATAAAGAATTGAAACTTTATTCTTTTATTCTTTAAACACTAACTGGATTTAAATTTAAATTGTACTCATTACATTTGCTTGCTGTTTTGTTCATTTTTGTTTTTTGTTTGTTTTTTAAGGAAATAAAATTATTATAATTTTTTTATTTATTTATTATTTTAATACTTGGCAAAACTCTGAATCTCATGTGAACAATTCCAATAAAGGCGTGTATTGTCTAAATACTGAATGTGATATACCAGAAAATTACATTGAACATGTGTTAAAACGTGTGGAACCATCAATAATGTAGCCCAATACTTATTATTTGGAGTATCGGACATCAGTGTAACTATCAACTCCCACTGGCGGCTCGTGCCCACGTAACAGGTGAAGTGTCCGTATCTTTTACTGTACAGCACTTCACCTGTTTTGTGGACACGAGCCGCCACTGGACAACTTCTCTCCTTATCGGAAAATGAATGCAATTTATTATACGTGGTTGACTTTTATATATGAGAATATATGCCGTAGTTACTGGTTTTTTTTTTCATTTTCGAATTCTCGTATTAATAGAAAAAAATAATTCATTATCCTTATCAGATTATTCTGAACGAATTTTCCATTTCACTCCATTGTTGTTGATTTCTTTGACGATTTTTCATGGACTAGCTACAGAAATATATGATTCAAGGATACATCATTAATTTTCTTCGATTCCTTTTCTGAAATTTCAAATTATAGAGTACTGTATGTTCAATTATCTGGAACATACTTTGGAAAACATTACAAAATCACGCTTAAGTTACGCTTAATGACAAAACCTTCAGTAAAATCGACAAAATTATTCGACTACGGAACAGTAAAAGCAAATCTTGATCTCTGATTCACAGTTTGTCCTATTTTGTTTGAAGAGGGAGGTAGACATAGAGATTCTCATCAATCATTACTCGACCGATTTAGGTGAGTATTTTATTTTTCTTTCCTTTAATTGGACTTAGTTTTAGAGAAAGGAACCAATACACAAAGGTATAGTCTGTCCAAGCAAAGAAGACCCTCTGTCAAGATGGCAGAATGACTCAAACTCGGTCAATATTGGTTGAAAAATTATCAATTTGATCTCAAATTGTAGGAAACAATTTGATCTACTAATAAGATCACATTTATAATTCTTGAACAAATATTGACCAAGCTGGAGTCATTTTTCCATCTTGCCAGAGGATCTTCTTTGCTTGGACAGACTATAGGGCCTACTTTTATGCATTTACTATACTGTTATTATGAAGCGTTTCACACCAGCAATAGTCACACTGTGCTGAAAATTCGTCAGTCTCTGTATAAATATGACTGTAAAATAGTGTTTCAGGAAGAATGTGCAATACTTTTCAGGCTGATTCCTCACGCCAGGTAGAGGAAAATGTCCCACAGGACGTACCCCCAAAAGTGATTTGTTAACAAGTTATTTTCCAAATAAATAATTATATTACTTTCTCGGGGGCTTCATGAAGATACCAATATCATTTCCTGTGTAAAATTAGCTGCGAAATTCAATGAAATTAACCACTTGTAAATTGAACAGTAATAATAATAATACCGTGTGACCTTGCTGGCTAAGATCTGGTGTCACAGTTTTCAGATCGCCCCTGATCAATTTCAGGGCATCTGAGACGACCTAACGACTCCTTTTGAACAGTAATTATCGTAATAATCTGTAGAATATTCTAAAAATAATCAATTTTTAACAATTAAGGTTATAAACTGGATATTAAATCATATATTTAAGCTTGTATTTTAAATTTATATAAATTGTAGAGGATGGAATTCCGAAGAAAATATATAAAGTCCGTGAATGTGTGAAACTCACCCAAATATCAGAGATTGAGATGAAAGGAAAACAAAATAGACAAAAATAGCACAAGTGAAAAATTAGATTAGATTAGATTTCTTGGGAACGCGACAACTCAAGACTCCGCCAACCCAAGACTCCGTCAAGGCAAGACTCCGGCAATCTCAGCCACCGACGACCTAAGACACTTCCAAACCTGGACACTTCTGAATGAGTCACCAGTAGGTAGGAACGTCACCTTACAAACTAGGTAGCGCCCCAGATTTCTTTATTCATATGGACAATAACAAAACATTCACACTTAGATTCTAGATTGCAATTAGATATTATGAGTAATAATGTAAAAGAGTAAGTAACCTCTATACAGGAATATCAATATACGTATTAACTATCACGTTATGTAAAAAATGACACCAGCTAAAAAGATAGCAATTATTCAACAGACACGAGTACTTATACATGAAAGCGGAGTTATAGATTTTATATATTTAGGAAACTATATAGGCTACTATAATTAATTGGCAATCTTATCCATTACGATTGAATTATCTAAATGAAAAGGCGAAGTTTGGACATGAAGATGTCCATTCTTGGGAAAGAATAACAAAGGTATCCTTTCCATTAACATTTGGCCTTGAAAATGTGCATATCATGATTGTTATTCCTTATTAAAAACACACACTGCATAAAATTGTTTACACTGCTTGTAAATTCAAGTACAATAGAAGAGCATCAGGATGCAGATTAATGTAACATTAATGAAAGAATCGGATTTATAACATTGTAATAAATATCGTTAAAAAAATGAAAAAAAATCTAACTTGAACATAAAAATTATTACATTTAAATTATTTATTATACTAAAAGTAATGAATTATGATTGATGATGGAGTGAATGAAGAAAGTGGAAATTATTACTACTGCAAATGATGCATATATTTATATACATGGGGTCTCTGATGGAATCTCAACTTAAAACTAAAAATGGCGAGTGTAAGTTCAAGTATATTGAGTGGGTGATAGATGAAGGGTTGTCATGCTGTTGCTCTAGGGTTGAACGTTTTCGGTCATTTTATCTACGAGATATTTTCTAAGTTTCAAGTTAAAACTTGCTCTACCCTCAATACATCTTATAGAGTCTGGTAGTGCATTCCATGCACGGCAACCAGAAACTAAAAAGGACTTAGTGTAGATGGTAGTAAGGTGATTAGGAATCCTCAAAGTATTTTCCCCAGTTCTAGTATGTGACACATCTATTCTTCTACCTTCAGAAACAAATTTGAAATCATCTTTGAAATAGACTGGTTTACAATGCTTTAATATAACTCTAACAAGTTTAATTATTCTAAAATTTCTCTGATCAGGTAGCTTTAGAGTTTAACTTGAAATATGGGCTTGGGGGATTTCTTCATGACGTTGGAGAGAGTAAACAAACCTTAAGCAATAATTTTGACAACGCTGTAGTTTTTCATTCAGTGTGACTTGTATATCTTGACTTGTACTGAGTTGCAATACATCAAGTGAGGGAAAATTAGTGATTTTACCAACAACAGTCTGATATTCCTAGGAAGGATGTCTTGTAATTTCTTCATAGAGTGCATGGCTGAGAAAACCTTCTTACATGTTTTATTAACTTGTTCCGACCAGTCTAAATTTTTATTCATGATTATTCCTAAGTTTTTTACAGAGTTACAGTAGGGTATTTCATTACCACCGACAGAGATTTTATGGATTGTGTTCATATCAATATTGTTAACCTAAGCGTGAGTAACCAATTACTATAGGCTGCGTTTTATTAGGATTCAGTTTAAGGCCATTTTTCTTTGTCCATTCAAATATTGAATTCACATCATGGTTGATTTTATCTACTGTTCTGTTGATTTTTGTGATGGGGCAGCTAGCGTAAATTTGGAGATCATCAGGATAGGTATGAAATTTGGAAAACTTTATAACAGAAGGGAGGTCGTTTGCATAGAGCATAAATAAGAGGGGACCTAGAATAGAACCTTGCGGGACACCATGTATAACATTTTTCCAATTAGATCTATTTTCACCAACAGATACCATTCTTTTCTATTTCTGAGGTAGGAGTTAAACCAAGCTAGTGTTTGAGTACTAAAACCTAGGATAGCCAACTTACAAAGAAGAATATCATGGTCTACTGTGTCAAATGCTTTGGAAAAGTCAAAAAGGGTTAATATTGTGCATTTTCTCTGATCCATAGCTAGCCTAATATTGTCAGTTACACGCAGAAGAGCTGTTTCAGTTGAGTGAGATCTTCAAAATCCAGATTGAAAGTTATGTAATTTGTTATTCTGTTCTAAAAAATCTACGACTTGCCTGTGAACTAGTCTCTCAAGTAGGCCTACTTTAGAAAGGGCTGGTAGTATTTGCTATGAGCATCTACCGTGCTGCGGCTCTGGTGGATTATTGTGTGTACTTTTATACGCATTTTAGCATACAAAGCATAGCGCTAAATGGGAAAAACGCATTTATAATTAGAATGGAATTATTTGCTGCTTCATGCATTTCTCAGTAATTAGAACATGATATTTAGGATAGGAATGTTAGTTATTGATAGTATTATAGCTCATTATATTAGAAAAATCCTAGTTCTCAAGTATTTGAGAGCAGACAACCGCAAACAGATGTATTTGAGAGTCGACAAAAACTTTGAGATAACAGCTGATAGGTTATCTTACATGAAAATGAAAAATTGGCGCAAGCTCACATTTATTTGAAAAATTGAATGATATGAATATTCCTCATTAAAACATAATCAATAGAGTTTTGCGTTGATATAACAGCTTATTAGATTAACTAACATAAAAACTATTCATGTACATTACCTGATGTACAAGTTAGAATGGAGCACTCCATGGTCCTACTTGATTGACAAATTCTTTTGCATGTAAACAAAACAATAAGGTTAGCTTCACCTATCAATATTTATTCAATGCAGTGACCATTCTTTTTATTGATGAAACTAATGTATGGCAACTGGAAAAGTGTAGAACTTGAAATTTCCATTGCGTGTTTTATTTTTACAATCCGGAACACAACAAATTCTCCAGGACATTACTTTAGGTTCAGCCCTATCTCCTCCAATGTTAATTCTCTCAATTTTTCGCCGAAATGATCCGCCAATAGCGCCTCGGTCGCCAAAAATATCCTTTCCACCCACTTGCACACAGCGAATACTAATTGGTCTAAGATCTTCAACCTTATTGGGTGAGGGAACTTCATTCAAAGGACGAACTAGAGCAAACTTCCAGTTCTCAGGGAACTGACCTGTTTCAAGGGACTTTTCGAAAATTGAAGTGATGGTTGGAAGAACTACAAATATAATTTTCTTTATGAATTTAATAGAAATTTTGTCAGCCCCAGTAGCATTACTGTGCATGTGTTGTATAGCTCCAAGAGTATCATGTTCAAAGATTCGATTAAAATGAAATTGATTGGCAGGTTGTATGTTAGTGTTAGCTACTTGATCTTCAATAAAATTGATTTGATCGGCAATGGTTATTTTGTCACGTTGAGTTAAGTGTGAGATAAAGTAGTTGTTAATGTCAGGCAATGGTAAGTCAATTCCTGTCTCAGATTTTTGTTTGCCTCAACCAAATTCTTTTATTCCACGCCATAATAGTTTAGAATCCATTCTATTGACAGTCATGAATTAATTCAAGTATCTTATTTTTGAATCCCGTAATTGCTGCTTAACTTTATTTCTTAAACTTCGATATTCAATTAAACTATTCAAGTCATGTCCTCTTGAATAATTTTCTATATGAGCTTTGTCCCTTTGTCCCATCATTTTTAAAATGTCGTCAGTCATCCAAGGAACCCGTTGCTTTCCTGTTTATCCTCCTAGTCACAAATGGTGCGTGCTTGTTGTATATATCAAGAGTCCAATTTTATTTGAATGTGTCAACCATGTTATCAACTGAGGGCAGTTCCTCAATTTGATGCCATGGAGTCAGAGCTATGTCAGTCAGAAAAGCTGTTTCGTCAAAGTGTTTGAAGTCCCTATAAGTGATAAATTTCTGATGTGGTTTAGGGGTCTTATGAGAAAGTATACAATAAATTAAATCGTGTCCAGAGATAGCAGGGACAGAGATTTGACCTGTTTTATACTACCTCGTTTGGATTGCTAACTATAAGAAGATCAATAAATGTATCTGATTCATTTGTATGGTGAGATGGATCAAGTGGAAGAATAGTCATATTGAGACATTGAAATATTGTAGTCAGTTGGTGAAAGTCAAAATTCCCATTTGTCATTAAGAGATCGGTGTTCACATCGCCCATAACTAGGATACTGTTATAGAATGGCAAGAACTGAAGTAATGCATTTTCAAAATCTGTGAAGTGCCCTATTTTTGGCGGTCGGTAGCAGATTCCAACTAGTAATTTATCTGAACTGGTTATTGATAATTCAAGTATCATAAATTCAGGTCTAGCAGAGCATTCTTGAACAGATTTCGATAATATTTCGGTTTTGATGCCTTCTTTTACATACACAGCCACACCGCCGCATGCTTTATTCAAGCGATCATTACGAAAGAGATTATAACCAGGCAGAGCAGTTTGGATGAAATGCTTGGCTTTAAAAATTACTCTGATATTCCAATAACATTGAAGCTTTGAAAACGGAAGATTGCTCTAAGCTTGTCAATGTGACAGGTGAGGGATTGTACATTTAGATGGGCTATTTTAATCAACTTTTTATGTGGCTGAAGCTTATTAGTCAGTATAAGACCTGTATCGTTGCTTGTGCTATTAAAGTTATTATTCAAGTTAAAGTGGATCGAGGGCGAGCAAGCTGAGTTATCAGAAGACATAATGGAAGATGCAAACTAACAAAAATACATAGAAAGAGCAGAGCATGACAATGAGGATGAAATTGAAACTAATGAAAAAACTGAATCTAATTCTTGTAAAAGTCTCTTTCATTTGAAGTAACGAGTGATCATGTAAGCATTAACATTCCGGCTCCCTCCTAAATTATAATGTCAGTTCTAAAATTCACTTCACATTAGAGGTAAATAATCCGGAGTGATGAACTATTATTGAAAGTAAAACCGAACAATTAAGAGGACGCATTGTAGGTAAAATTCAATTGAGGCGCTAGTAGGTAAAAAGTGTTGATAGAATGAGTTCCAGTGCCAGCCATCAATACTATACTCCATTCACGATCACTTGAGACGAAATAAACAAACTTTTTGAGTGTGTGTGCGTGTAATGGAAGGTCTTCTTCTATGCGAAACTTTTGGCCACAGACCAACAGCTGTAGCTAATCACAGCTCAAGACAACAAGCAGTCTTGAGAAAAGACAAGTCGGACTGTAGCAAATCACAGCTCCAGACAGCTGTTCAACTGAATCAGACTTTTTCGCATAGAAGAAGACCTTCCATTACACGCACACACACGCAAAAGGTTTGTTTATTCCGTCTCAAGTGATCTTGAATGGACTATAATGAATATAGTGTTGAGCGTGATGTAGAGAATGAGAGAGAAGGCAACCAAGTACAGCAGAGCTGCAACAAGAGAAAAGGAAGCAGAAGGAGCAGCAGAATACAATACAAAAATCAGTGATTAGTCGCTATTTTAGGGTTTTGATCGCGATTTATGAGATTTTTTGTGAGTTTTACGGCCATTCAGCCATTCACTTTTTCTTAGAATTCGGTCCTCTACAACCTCTATTTTCAGATATTTACTCGTACGTACCTTTTGACTGATTGTCCTTTTTTATTTATCTTTGTATTTTGTGACGTCGTCTATTGCTTGTTGATGAGTTCAATGACAATTAAATATTATTTATCTATTCATTTATTTCTTTCTTTTATTTTGTATTATTTATCTTATAAAAGTTTTGCTTTTTGACAGGAAATTGTCAATAAAGAAGTCGTTAGAGGATACTGTTGACTGGGTAGCGCCTATATCAAGGAGGGGCTTTGCAGTGAAAGATACAATTCTTGCGAAAGATGCTGCACCAGTTACCCTACCAATAGGCACTGGCTTCTGTCTTTTGGAATTCACCGATCTACATCCTCAATACTTGGGCGATCCCATGGATGTGGCCGAGTAAGTAATAAATATCATATTCATAGATATCAATCACAGTGCCCTCTGAAATGATTTTTTGCTCACAACTAGTTATGACTTTAAATCCATTATCAAGTGAATTTTCAAAATTAGAATCAAGAATTCACTTGATAATACTGTACTGGCAATTGGTCTCTCGGTGAGGGTGATCTTTCGGTGAACGTGATGTTAAGTCACGAACACTGTTGACTTCTCTGGGATGGGTGACCAGTATTTGGCCAAGTAAGTACACATTGGCGAGGTGGAACTACCCATAAGGGTCTCCTCACTATTAAAAGCCATAAGAATATTTTCACGTTTGCTCTGTAACTAAAAATTGATGTTTCACATGGAATAATAAATTTCAAACTTACAATCATAAAACAATAAGATGAATATATTCTTGAATTAATAAATTTTACCTGTAACCAAAGATACAATATTCAATGTCCATTTATAGTTTTTCTGTGTCCATCTCTTCTACAATTATTTCAAACTAATTCACTTTGAACAAACTTTAAATAAACGTTTCACTGGTTGCTAGATTACTAGGCGCATGTGTTTCTCAGTCATCAGATAATAGTAATAATAGAAAATTATCAGATGAAATTTAAAGAATATGTAACATAAGTTCTTTCACATATTATATACTTGATAATGATTTTAAAGTCGAAACTAGTTATGAACAATAGTATATTACATAATGAGTTTGGAAAAGGCGGTTTTACAAACAAATAATTATGTTCTCCAAACGAGCGGTATGCGAGTTTGGAAAATAATTATGAGTTTGTAAACTTTTCCACACGAATTATGTACATTTTTTTCGTCATACTAGACTGAGAAGGATTTATTAAAACCTCAAACAACTGAAAACATCAACTGAAGCCAACATAACCTCAACACAACACTAGTGAACAAACGCATGCAGTGAACTGTCATGGCGGCTTGTTCAACTTGTTTATTCATGCGTCAGAGTTCGGTCTTCTTCTATGCAAGAAAGTCTGATTCAGTTGAACAGCTGACTCTTGTCTGGAGCTTTGATTTGCTTCAGTCCGACTTGTCTTTTCTCAAGACTGTTGTCTTGAGCTGTGATTGGCTACAGCTGTTGGTCTTTAGCCGAAAGTTTTGCATAGAAGACCTTCCATTACACGCACACACACTCAGAAAGTTTGTTTATTCCGTCTCAAGTGATCGTGAATAGAGTATAGAGCAGTGAAAAGATATACTAATATTTGAAAAAAAATTTGGAGGAAATGGTATCCAAAACAAATTTATACGTGCTTGTTTCGAAATTTTCTTTGATAATAGTGTCTTTAGGATTATTTTCCAGCGAATGATCCACTTAACTATCTGAATTTTGGGTAATTTCAATAGTAAGGACCTCTCAATGATCTCAAACTAAGGATACCTTTAACTATTGTAAAAAGATTTCAACAAAAAACTATAGCTCATTCCTTTGATCTCGTTAAGGCGGTGTTAATTCATATATCATATGATGAAATTGAAAAATAAATAAAACTCAAACACCCTTTTTTTGAAAACTTTAAAAATTATAAAACACACATACATGTTTCGGGATCTAAGCCCATTTTCAATGTGGATAAAAATAGTTGTCTAATGAATTTATTAAAGTAAACTCTGAATTTATTATTCAGATGAGAAATACATACTACAGAAAAGATCCTGTCAAGTATGATTTCTGATATGTGGAACTATTTTTATCCACATTGAAAATGGGCTTAGATCCCGAAACATGTATGTGTGTTTTATAATTTTTAAAGTTTTCAAAAAAAGGGTGTTTGAGTTTTATTTATTTTTCAATTATTTCAAACAGCCCTGTTTTAAAGTTCTTTATCATATGATGAATTTGGTCAAAATTATAAAAAATAGTTCCTGAGAGAATTTTGACTTTTTCATCACATAACGGAAAATGTTTCGCTTACAAATGAGTATATCTTCAGTCATTGATGATAGCAATAAACTGAAAATGTCATTTTCCGTTATGTGATGAAAAAGTCAATATTCTCTCAGGAGTTATATCATACACGTTTGACCAAATTCAACATATAATATAGAGTGTTTCAGGAGGAATGTGCAATACTTCTCAGGCTGATTCCTTACACCAAGTAGACAAAAAAGTTCCATGGGACCAACCCCCGAAAACGCTTTGTTACCGAGATAACAATGGCAGAAAATTGACATTTTTCAAAAAATATTTATTTTTCTAATTTTTTAGAGGCTTTACTGAGGTTCTAAAATAATCAATTCCTATGTAAAATTATGAGGAATTCAATGAAACCAGTCTAAAGTCTGTAACTTCAACGGTTATTGAGATAATTGAAAAAATATGCTTAAAACACGCCATTTTTTAACAATAAGGGTTATAACTGGATAAGGAATCATAAATTTGTATTTTTTATTAATGGAAGTTGAAGAGAGTTGGATTCTAAAGAAAAAGTTAAATGGCAGCGATTGTGTAAATCTTACCCAAATCTTAGAAATAGCGAACAAAAATCGCAAAATCGCTACTAAATACAAGTTTATCACTTGTGCTATGTTTTGTCGAATTTTGCGATTTTTGATCGCTATTTCTGAGATTTGGGTAAGATTTACACAATCGCTGCCATTCAACTTTTTCTTTAGAATCCGACTCTCTTAGAAAAATAAATATTTTTTGAAAAATTTCAATTTTCCGCCATTGTTATCTCGGTAACAAAGCGTTTTTGAGGGTTGGTCCCATGGAACTTTTTTGTCTACTTGGTGTAAGGAATCAGCCTGAGAAGTATTGCACATTCCTCCTGAAACACCCTGTACATGAATAATGAGACCGCCTTGATGAGCTGAAAAGAATGACCCATAGTTTGTTACGATCCGTTGACTTTTAGTTAGAGGAATCCTTAATTTGAGATACTTGAAAGGTCCTCACTATTGAACATAACCAAAATTCAGATACTCATTCATATTCAAAATTCTATACTCACTCATATTAGGCCAATTTGCACCAAACAAAAAGTTAGCAATTTCAGATGAGCTGAGTAAATAGTAAAATATGTATTTTTGGGAAAAGCTTTATTTTAAATGTGTAAGAAATTTTGAATAAACACAGCGCGGAGTGATTGCCGGATTATTTAGAAAGACAATTAATCCCTCATCCTTGTATACGTACTTATAAGACCCAATTCTGCGATGTAAATCAGATCTCAATGTCTAGCTTCCTTTTTTGATAGCCTCTATATACATTTTAAAAAGCGCTCAGGCACCCGGTGGCGCCCCATTTCTACAGTTTGTTGTGCTCTTGGCTAATTTCCGCCTCTCTTTATGGCGCCTATTGAAATTTTTAAAAAATTCTGAACTCATAAATTGTTCTTCTGATTTAATAAATTAAGTCTTGAACACCGCGAATGGGGGGAGGGCACTAAAGCGAGTGAAATTTTTTTCAATATCTCCAATTTAACTTTATTAATGACTGTACTAGTTTCTGTCTTCATATCACTTAGAAGATAGACATGGGCGAGTACGTTAACGTTCTATATATAGGCTAAATAAAGTGTTACCTTCACAGAGGGCGCCCCACTCATTAAGAGGGGCGCCAGCCAAATTCTTGTCTTGGGCACATTCGAGCCACATGACAGCCACATGATAATAGAAAAAGTGCAAGTCAATTCAAATCAATTCAAATCGAATTTATTTCCTCCACAAAATTCAATAATTATAAAATTTACGATAATGTACCTTAATCTAGTTTACTTACATTCTATCAACAAAATAAAGGTACAAGAGGTGGAAATGAAACCACTGGCATAAGTGAAAATCACTTGTTCGCCAGTAGGAGTAGCATATTGTCAAACTTCGGTCATTCACATCTAATTAAAACAAAAAAAGATGTATACAAAATAATATAAATAAATTACAACTTATATTCGAAGAGAATTAATCAAGCTATGTATCGAGACTCTTGAATTTAGCAGAATAGTAGTACAATTACAATGGATGTAAATTAATTTATCTACACAATATACAAATCAAAATAATGACTCACAGTTATCCATTTCTTAATATTCCTTGGTACACTTTTGGAAGGTAATTCTATAATAAGCCCGGGTGGAATAGAATTTATTAGTTTCGGAGCTATATAAATTAATTGCTTACGAATAAGTGTTAGGTTTGAAACATATGATGCGAATTTGTACAAATTATACCTAGTCCTATGATTTTCATTATTTAATTGCATAAAATTAACTTTGTATCTACAAAAATATTTAATCACGCTCAAAACATACATTTGTCAAACTGTCATGACTCTAATATCATTGAAAGCACTCATTGAGGGATAAATGGTTGGTTTATTCAATATTGTTTTTATTATCATTTTTTGTACTCTAAATAAAGGAGCTACATGCGTATCGAACGTACCTCCCCAAACCACCAAACCATATTGTAGCAATGATTGGACCAGAGCGAAGTACACCATTCTCAGCATTGGTAGCCGAAGAATCGATCTTAGTTTGTAAAATTTATAAGATACAAACCTCAATCTATCACAAAGGTAATCTATGTGTTTCTTCCATTTAAATCCCTGCTCAATTATAACACCCAAATATTTCAAGTGACTCGTTCTTTCAATTTCGGGGCAATCACAACAACCAGTATTAACATCAAATTCGTTACAATTAATATGCAATTTCAGTTTACATGCCGTATCTTCCTGGCCAGTTATACTTCTAGAAAATGCAATATATTTTGTTTTTTTAATATTCAAACTTAGTGAGTTCATATCCAGCCATTTCTTTAGTAAGGAGATGCCTTTTGAGGCGGCTCCATACACTTGGTGCCATGTTTCACCGCCAAACTCGAGAACAGTATCATCCGCAAAAGAAAACACCTCGCCCCCGCTCAGATCCAATTTCAACAATTCATTTACATACAGCAAAAATAGGATTGGTGATAAGACTGTACCTTGAGGTAGGCTGTAGCCAGTAGGAGAGTCATTTATCACTTCACTAACTGAGTCATTAATAGTTAGAATCTGTGCCCTACGTGAAAGGTAACTATCAAATAATTTTAATGTAGTTCCTCTGATTCCAACCCTTTCTAGTTTACATAATAGGCGCTCATGAGATACTTTATCATAGGCCTTAGCCAAATCAATAAAGATAGCAAGAGTTTTCTTTCCTTTATTTAAATGATCTGCCACAGCGTTCGAGAACTGAATTAAAGCATCGTTAGTACTCTTATTATTTTGAAATCCAAATTGATGATCTTCAATTATCTTATGTGACTCTAAGAATTCCACAATTTGTCTTTTTATTAGCTTCTCCATTATTTTAGTTAATGAACTCACCATACTAATTGGTCTATAGTTTTCCGGTAGCTTCTTATCACCTGACTTAAAAAGAGGTTTTATCTTGGCTATTTTAAATAAAGATGGAAAAATACCCTCTTTAAAACATCTATTCACAATGAAAGTGAGTGGCTCAGAGACAAAGTCGGCTATTTCCTTTAGAGTTTTACTTTTGATACCGTCAATGCCCGGACTGGTGTTATTCTTTAGACTAAGTATTGCGTTTTTTACTTCAGTTTCATTTACCGGTCTTAATGAAAATGAGTCAGTCAATCTTGAGTTGTCTTTTTTGTATTCAAATTGAAATGAGGACTGGTTGTTGTCATATTTAGGTATTTTATCTGCATGAGTTTTTCCAACATTTACAAAATATTCATTCAATTCGTGAGCTTTCGATGGTATGTCATCATCTGAGTTTCCTTTCTTATTCAAAAGTAAATTAATATGGGACCATAGTTTCTTAGTATTATTTCCGCACTCATTGATTCTATTTTTGTAATAATCATACTTTGTTTTATATATCAAATTATTTAAGAGATTCCTATGAGTCTTAAATTGATTTTTCAAAACGGTGTTAAATGGTTCCTTTTTCAATTGCCTAGCAATTTTATCTCGTTTATTAATAGATTCAATCAGCCCCTGTGTAATCCATGGTTTAAGCGGTTTCTTCTTATGTCTCAATTTTATCTCGGTTGTAGAAAGGTGTATATAATGTGTAACTGTATTAGTAAATTTTTCAACCATTGGATCTATATTTGTGTTCATGGCATTATCATCATACAGAGCTTTCCATTCTTCTTGATTCAGATATTCTTCAAGTTTACTCATATTAATTTTAGTAAGTTTAGCTAATGATTGAGACGGGGATTTTGAGGATGTTATTCCATCAACTTTTAAGTGAAGTGTTGTCGCAAAGTGATCAGTGATGTTTGTTTTAAAAATATTAGCGGCTTCTGGTTCGATTAAACTTGGTTTGCTTCTGAGAAATATATGATCAATACAAGAGTGTTTAATATAGGATATTCTAGTTGGTTTGTTAATTAGTGAACTAAATCCATTACAATTCATTACATTTATATACTCGAGTACTTCATTATCCATGCAAGCAAGCAAGCAAAGCAAGTGCTTTGAATTTCTGAATAAATAAATAATTTCTGAATAATTTTGAAAAAATTGCGCCTCTAATTTTATACCCGGATGACGCCGAGGGACAAGAGTGAATTTTTTTCACTCTGGGCTGGCGCCCGGCGCCTCCCTTTCCGCGGCGCCCTGCGCAGCCGCTTACCCCGCTTACACCTTTGACCTTGTAACATTGTTCCATTTATTTCGTATGTTATTGTAGTTTTTTATTGGTCTTCAATTGAATCCTGTTTGGATTGCCATTTTGTAATGTTAGAATGAACTGCTAATCGGGGAGGAGCTTGTCTAGGCCAATGGCAGATGTTCACGTTCATTGGCTCATGCGTCTACCATTAGCGGGGCTTTACAGTTAGTATAAATACTGCTACTCTTTACGTTAAGTTTTAGTTTACCAGATTTTGATAATGGTGTAACAACCAAAACCAGTATCTCAATTTTCTAATAAATCAGTGGTTTGATAACATCTCGTCTTCTCATTTATTATAGTACTGTGACTATTTATTGGGTTTATATATAATAGTAGCCCTATTTAATTAGAAAGTGAACATTAATGAATATCAATATGGGCACGGTATGAAACAAGCTGAAGCAAACCAAAAATGTCATTAGTTTCTGAGTGCCGAAATATTTATTAATATATTAAAAGAATTCAAATTTATGACCTTGTATCATTCACTATTGCCGTTCAAAAATCCAAGAAAATGAAAAATATATTCATATCAGATTTTTCATGTTTTCAAGTTGTAAATTGGAAAAGACCGATGTATGCATGAGGCCTTGGCCGTTTTTTCAAGTTAAAAGCCAGAATGATAGGAAAGATTGTCATGATGCGATAGGGTCTGAAGCTGAATATAGAAAGTACTTTGATTATGTATCTGAGACAAAAGTTTGGACTTGCAAAACGCGTCCAGAAGCACGACGGTCGGTAAGTTACTCATTTTCATTCATAATTACAATTATTTCATTAGTCAATCGTAAGACTGCAGTTTATCCATCCGCGGATATTATTATTTACAGAAAAGGAATTACGTATAGATCCAACCGAAATTTCAGTACAGTCTGGTTTATAGTTACATTATTACTATTATTTCATCCATTTTTTATAGTGCACTATAGGCTACCGATTTCTATTTCGAATAGTTTAAATTTTTCCTTTATCTTAGGGTTACGGTACTTTATCAAGTTTTTTTATTTTGAATAAGAACCACAATACCCTTTTCAATTATTTTTGTTTATGCATAACATGCTTTGACTCATCAGAGTCATTTGAAACATAGCCTTCTATCATTCTTCAGAAATGATAGATTGTTATGTTTGAAACCAAGGTGTATAGAATAGTAGAGGTGGGGCAGAGTAAAGCAGCTGGCTGAAAAAGCTATGATACTGACATCACGGAGTTCCTCTGGTCAAAAATTTAGCATTGATTTCCCTATCCTTGACGAAAACTCGTACGCAATTTACGAAATACAGAATTTTTTAATAGATAAATTTGTTATATAAGCTTTTACAGAATTTCAAGACCTACATATTGAGTGATTTAAATCTATATTTCACTCAAATTTAACATGAGAAGCAGTCATTTATAATATCATTGCATTCGATATCATTGCTACTATCTATAATGGCATTAGCCCAGCTGCAGAGCATTCCCGAAACACGTTAACGGACTTTTTCTCATGTTAAAATTGAGTAAAATATAGATCTAAATCACTCAAAATGATTGTAGGTCTTGAAATTCTGTACAAGCTGATATAAGAAATTTATCTATTAAACAATTCTGTATTTCGTAAATTGGGGAAAAGCGTATTTTTTGGAAAGCAATACTTTCCTTACCTATGGGAGTAGGTAGGGCAAGGAAAGTAAAGATATATCACATCATAAATTTTCGATTGTCAGGGCAAGACCAATAGTGCATTTTTTGGAATGAAATGCACTAAAAAAGACGCCTTTATAGAGCCCTAGATCAGAGATCCAGCTACACTGACGGAGCTTACCACTACACTGGCGCATTGAATATAAAAATAATATAGGCTACCATCGCTTATAACATACCGTAGGCCCAAGGTTAATAAAATCTCTTCATTAATCTATCAGGTTTTGAATTTATACAAATATTTTACTAATAATATTGTGTTTCCGTCAGTGGCGGTTATAGAGCCAAAAAACTGGGGGGGGGGGGGGGCAAGGGCTCAAATTCACGAGTGTTTTTCTAGGGGGAGGGGGGCTGGAGTTTATAAAAGGATATGTGGGTGCCCTTACCCCTACTCTAGATAGTAGGGTTCCCAGGCGTCTTTTTTTTGGGAAAAATTAAAAATATCATGACAAAATAAATAATTAGTCCAACTTAATTTGATTATTTTTCGAGCTAGGTTGAAATGTTGATGCCTTGAAAACTTGTCCTTATTTTATTTAAAAAAAATAATAGTCTTGAGGTTCAAGAGTAGATAATTTGGCAATAATTTCTACTAACAACTTTTGAATTGAATCCAATAGTTTCATACTACGGCACACAGTGTTTCAGAAGGATGCGCAATACTTCTCAGGCTGTTTCCTTATACCAAGTAGAGAAAAAGTACCATGGAACATAGGTACCCTCCAAAATGCTTTGTTATCGAGATAACAATGGAGAGAAATTGATATTTCTCAGAAAGTATTGTTTTTAGAGGTTTTATTCAAGTTATAAAATTATTTATTACCATGTCAAATTACGACGTGATAAACTCAATCAAATCTTAAAATTGCGACTTTACAGTAATTTTTCACCTGTTCAATGTTTTGTCTCCTTTTGATCGCGATTTCTGAGATTCAGGTAAAATTTACACAATCACCGCTATTCAACGTTCTCTTCAAAATATCTTCTGATTCTCTTCAACTTCTATCAATATTGAAAATAAAGAATTATGGTAGCATATTTGCTCTATTATCTCAATAACCATTCAAGTTGAAAACTCCTCATAAACAGTCATTGAATTCCTCAGATTTCACATGGGAATCAATAATTTTAGAATCTGAATAAAGCCAGTGAAAAAATAGAAAAAAATTAATATTTCTTGAGATATTCAAATTGTTATCTAAGCGGTAACAAAGCGTTTTCGGTGATATGTCCCACCAAATTTTTTCCTCTACTTGTTGTAAAGAAACAAGTAGCTTAAGAAGTATTGCACATTCCTTCTGGAACACTCTGTGTAGTATGAAAAATTTGGAATTAACTCAATAGTTGGTAAAACTTATTGCCAAACTATCTACTTTTGAACCTCAAGACTACATTTTTGAATAAAATAAAGCCAGGTTTTCAAGGCATTAACATTTTCAACTTTAAAAAAAAATAATCAAATTAAGTTAGACTGATTACCGGTATTAACTTTGTAATGATATTTTAAATATGATGCAATCATCATAATCCACTTCATTGTAGATTGGAGGACTCAATAACCTCAATCCATGTAAGATATCGGCAAGCTTCTTTGGCTGAAGTACCAAACTATAACATGAGTGAGGATTTTCAATTAGGCTTATAAAGTCCGTATGAACTTCCAATAACAGATATTATCTATTCTATAAACCATTAAATGATTCTTCATTATTTTAGTCCACACTAAAATTATTTTAGAAATAATTATATTATGTGCGTCCAACTACAAAAACAATTGGAAAAATTCCCATGAAAACTGGGGGGGGGGGCAGCTATCGCTTCCCCTGTGAAGTTTAGTATTACAAATTAGTAGCGTAATAATATACTATTTCTATTATTGCGTATTAATTTTTCATTCTTAATGCACTACTTGTTTTACCTCGCAAGTCCTGACTTCAGTGGATAATAATTGGAAGCATTTTTGAAACTCGAGTGGCATACGTGAGATTAAACCATTTCCACCCATGTTATTATTCAGATAAACTAATGGTGGAAAATTATTTTTCATTTGTGTATCTGGTCTTCGACAATGTCTAAAACAATAAATTAATGTCTATTACTTTGTTTGCACTATCTATTTGAAAATAAAATGTTATTTTATACAGATTGTGTCTGAAACAGACTGACAAACTTCGTGACGTTTTTCCTCATATAAAATTAAATATAAAATAATGGCAGAAGATTTGACTCGGAAGATTTTTAATTTCATAATTTTGTGGCCTCCTCATAAGGTTACTTGAGTGATCAACGACAGTTATTAGCTAAGGAACAAATTGATGTGGGATCAGTAAGAAGTTAGCAGCTTTGATTATTCTGATAATGAGCAAAATGTTAAAAAAACCAATCGGTGTTTGAAATAGGATACTCCTAGGCATTAAGATTTCCAACTTCAAAAAAATCATCAAATTAAGTTGGACTGATTACCGGTATTTACTTTGTAATGATATTTTAGATATGATATGATCTTCATTGTAGATTGGAGGACTCAATAACCTTAATTCATGGAAGATAACATGAGTGAGGATTTTCAATTAGGCTTAGAAAGTTCATATGAACTTCCAATAACAGATATTATCTATTCTATAAACCATTAAATTATTTTTTATGATTTTGGTCCACACTAAATTAATTATTTCAGAAATAATTATATTATGTGCGTCTAACTAGAAAAAAAATTGGAAAAATTCCCATGAAAACTGGGGGGGCAGCTGACCACCCAGCCCACCCCTGGAACCGCCACGGGTTTCCGTAATGTTCGTAATCAGATCGATTAATTTGACTTGTAGAAACAAAGTGCTGAAGTGTTTTCTTTTGAGTGGAGTTAACAAGATAACATAGGCCTACGATATTTTTAAGAGAGATGTAGAACACAAAAGTCTTACTCTGGTCAGCTGACTCATCTACCAATTATTTTGTTGAGAGCTTTACTTTACTGTGTGCTTGAAATTCGACAGACATTGCAGTTTCAAAGAGTGAAACGAGAGCTTTCGCTGCGCAAAGTGTTGCCTCAGAAAATTGCCTCAATCAAGCATTTGCTGAGTGACAGAGTGTGGATTGAAGCCCAAGATGGCGGCCAACCACGGGTCAGAATCAAAGAGACAAGTCATTGGACAGCAAAAGGCAACTTCTTCAACTACCGACAGTATTAAAATAAATTGCACTCTTGTTGAATAGTTGTGAAGGTGCTGATATTGTGATATAGTCTGTCCAAGCAAAGAAGACCCTCTGGCAAAATGTGAAAATGACTCCAGCTAGGTCAATATTTGTTCAAGAATTATAAATGAGGTCTTATCAGTAGATCAAATTGTTCCCTACAATTTGAGATCAAATTGATAATTTTTGAACCAATATTGACCGAGTTTGAGTCATTAATCCATTTGAGTTTCTTATCCATATTATCGAAACCGATCTTGAATGGTCCATACCCATTCACCTGTAATAAACTTAGATGTGGGGATTGTAATGCAACTTTTTTAGGTCAGACAGGTAGAAGTTTCAAAATTTGTGTAAAAGAACAGTTCAAAGATTGGAATAAATGTAATGACCCTCAAAATCCTTCATCACTCGGACTAATAACATTTCTGCAATGATGGCAGCAACTTCTCAAAATGATCGCATCCTTCAACTCGTCTAAATTTCGGGGTTTGTGAGAGAGATTGCTTAGCTGCTATTACTGCAGAAATGTTAGTCCGTGTGATGGAGGATTCTGAGTAGAGGGTCGAGTTCTGCATTCGAAATGATGGACATCACTTTGACGACTCTATTCTTCATACATAACTAAAAGTGCAGGTAATGGAGCTTTTCAACTTAAATGACGTATAATAAGCTTTGATTTCGTGTAAAAAATACCGTATGCAATAAGTTAAAAAATGGCCGAGTACTTTATTTCATTAAAAACCGTCCAACTT
The DNA here is from genome assembly GCA_017141385.1 of Sogatella furcifera. NCBI lineage: Eukaryota > Metazoa > Arthropoda > Insecta > Hemiptera > Delphacidae > Sogatella > Sogatella furcifera. The sequence continues at coordinate 33,097,839 of CM029554.1, read as the reverse complement.
CCGTATGTCACTCTGTATAATCAGTCCTTATTTCTCTCATATTTTATTATATTATAATTCTGACTTTTCTGATTTAAATAATTTCGATTTCAGAGGGAAGATTTCTATTGGAGCCGGAAAAAAATAGAATATTTTGGAAGAGTGGTACAGAACTAATTCGAAATATGGGGAGTACCTACCCAGTGTGAGTAAGCCTGAATTTAATAAATTATAAGTGGTTTCCACTTACCCTGTTAGTGAGTTGAGTAGTGGTAACCGGCCCAAAAGCCATAAATTCTCAATCAGAACTCACAGTCTTCGAACCAACACTGGCCGAGCCGAAGCCGCCCCCTCCACCCCGCCAGAGTTCCCCCCCCGTCCTGTATTTAAATACATATTTCTATGTATATACTGGCCGTTCATACATATTTCAATCATATTTCTATGTATATAATGGCCGGCAGACTTGCTTTACTAGCCTTATTCTCCTAGCCAGGGGGCTCCACCACCTGGACTCCCAGAAGTGTCAGCAGTGTGAATAAGACAACCAGGCTGACTTTGCTTACAGTGACTATATAAGACAGTGTGGCCATCTGGCGGGGATCGCCATCTTCTTCTGTATAAATGCATTGGCTTATATGTGAGGAAAACTATTATTATCACGAGTATTCATGAGCTTTAATTTCTCATTTATTTTGATATTCAGAAAGAATATTGTGTTATTAGGGAATAATTGAGTTGTGGGTGTATGCAAATTCATTCAATTTAATTACATCGTGAGAATAATGAATAACTAGTAATATTATTATTACTATCATTATTATAATTATAATAATTATAATAATAATAATAATAATAATTATTATTATTAGTATTATTATTGTTTTGATCTGGCTGATTAATATGTCTTTCTAAAAGGAAAAAGACAAATCACAAGTACTAGAACCACATACGTGAATATGAATTAATAATTACAATTATTATTACAAAAATATTTATTTCAGTATGAACATAATTAATCAATCATTCATACTATGAATAAACTAGTTTAAGTTGATTACAACTTGTACTGACAAGGGGATGGTACCTATCCCTGACCTACAACCTCTGACTCTGGTACAACTGTTCCCTGAACTCGAACTGGTTGCTCCAACCCCAGTATCGACCATAACCTGAGCTTGATGGGGTTGCGCAACCTAAGATCCCTACCCCCACCACCAGCAGTTACTATATAAGGGCGCTGTATAAGGGTTACTCTCTAGCGCTGTAACGTCAGAAAGTCGGAGAGCATGGCAGAGGACACATCTCCTGGACTACAAGCTTCGACCTCTACTAGAGCCTGGACTAGGACTCCAAACGCTGAGCTCTGGCCTCATCCTTGACTCCAGATCTCGACTGCAGCTTCGAGCAAAGCTGCGACTCTGACCTCGACCTCATACTTCCCTCACCAGCAGTTCCAGATTGCATCCTGACCCCACACAGTTGCTGATTGCATTCCCTCCCGCAGTTCCAGACTGCACTCTCTCCTTAGCAGTTTCAGATTGTATTATACCCCAAGCAGTTACAGATTGCGATTTATTCCAAGCAGTTTCAGATTGCGTCCTGACCCCATGCATTTGCTCATTGCGTTACGTCCTGCAGTTTCAGACTGCACTCTCTCCTTAGCAGTCTCAGATTGTGTTTTAACCCAAGCAGTTTCAGATTGCGTTTTTTCCTTAGCAGTTTCAGGTCCCATGATTTTAATGCATGGATGGCCTCCCCTCTCCTTAACGGTGCCTTGTCGGTTGTATGTTCTATATACTATTCTGCTCCTGTCAAAGGTTTGGAGCGACTGCCCTTTAAAGTTGCTAGTGCGGTAGCTTGAGCCACCAATGCAGATGTGTTGACCTCCATCAACTTTGTGGTGACGTCGTTCCTCTGTGGCATTGCAATGGTCTCCTGTGGCGTCTTGATGGTCCCCTGGACACCATCCGTCAGCATGAGGGCCTGATTCAGGCGCGCCACCCTTGCTACAATTCCTGGCAGTACTGTGAGCGCCCTTCTCTGCCTCCTGTCTTACTGTTGGAGAATTGGCAGGGGAAGGCGTTGATGAAGAAGAGGATGATGATGATGAAGATGACGAGGAGGATGATGAGTCAGAGGAAGGGGAGGGCGCTGGCTTTGCTATGAAGCCAACTGGAGGGTTGACAATCTGCTCAGCCTGACTTGTGCCCGTATACTCCAGCAAGAAGGTGATTGCGCCGCCCCCTCCCTCCAAATAAGCATCCTCCAGATCAGATGGAATTGGTGAGAAGCTACCCAGTGGCCTGACGTCCAGATCCATCAGGTCAGGTAGGTCCAGGCAGGTTAAGGTGGAGGGCTTGGCCATGACTGCTCTGTCATCTGAGCTTGCGTGAGCCCATTCCCCACCCTGTTTATCCCCTTTAAGGGTAGGGAATGTTTCCTCAACTGCGCACCTTATTTGGGAAACCATGAGTCCCCTGTTATAATTACGAGAGTGGAGATGACAGTCAAGATGATAAATGATCACCATCTCTGCGTCGTTTCTCGTGATTTTCCCATAGTCAGCCGGGTGAGTAATGAAGTCACAATCCTTTGACAGTGTTAATTTTTTTACGCTCAAAAACTCAGATACAACTTGTAAAATTTTGTCACGCATCCTGTTATCTGCTGCGCGGCATGGATCAAATAAGTTTATGCATTGTTCACAAAGGTCTACCATGGCAACAATTGCCTCATTTTTACGTATGATTGGTATGGCCCACTGAGAAGTCCAACTAATACGAGCCAAAGAACCGCGTCTTACATTGAAATCAAGTCTCCAGTGACGTGATTTCAATGACATAAAGGATAAATATTCCCCTTTACGCTTGCGCGCGCGTTTCTCAGCTAAAGCAAGAAAATTGTCGATTACACCTAACCTTGGCAACATTTCAAAGCAGACTGATTTAATAAATCCAGAATTAGATGTTTAACACTAATCAAACATTCATTTTGTTTCTAAACAATTTTGGAATTAAATTATAGGTATTCTTATCTTCAGATAAGCTGATAAGCAAGTCTTAATTAAACAATCTACAAGCATAAGGAGCAAGGTCTATAGAAGAAGGTTGGGACACGTGTGCCATATTGAGTCTTAAAACAGGCAGTAGATTCAAAACTTTTTCAAAGCTTAAACATCTGCTTATGAAATTTGCTTATTCTGCCCAAAAAAATAAACTTTCATTCAAAGTCACTACAGCTGTGATTAAGACTCAATAAGACTAGCTTTGAAGTTTTGAATCTACTGCCCGATTTAAGACTCAATATGGCACCCGTGTCCCAACCTTTTTCTATAGACCTTGATATGGAGAGGTACAGTACATTGTACGGCATCTAGCGGCAGCAATAGTAACTAAGACATCTCCCTTTGCTCAGCGGCTGTTAGGAAAGGAGCAGCATACTGCATCAAGCAGGAATGACAATAACTACGTCAGGCCTATCTTTAACCAACACCGCCGCTGTACTGTCCACCCATAGGCAACTTGCTTCTCCTTCACCACTTGTTATTCTTCCAACTGGTTTCCCAACTCTTGTCATCTAGATTGCGTTGATTGAGCTGATTGCGTTTCCTCCCGCAGTGTCAGACTGCACTCTCTCCTTAGCAGTTTCAGATTGTGTTTTAACCCAAGCAGTTTCAGATTGCATTTTATTCCAAGCAGTTACAGATTGCGTCTTGACCTCATGCAGTTGCTGATTGCGTTTCCTTCTGCAGTTTCAGACTGAACTGTCTCCTCAGCAGTTTCAGATTGCATTTTAACCCAAGCAGTTTCAGATTGCGATTTATTCCAAGCAGTTTCAAATTGCGTCCTGACCCCACGCAGTTGCTGATTGCATTCCCTCCCGCAGTTTCAGACTAAACTCTCTCCTTAGCAGTTTCAGATTGTGTTTCAACCCAAGCAGTTTCAGATTGTGTTTTATCCTTAGCAGTTTCAGATTGTGTTTCATCTCGTGCAGTTTTAGATTGCATTTGTTTCCAAGCAGTTTTAGATTGCTAATCCAAACCACTTTGGGCTCAAGGTTTCAGACCGCCTGCCATCACCTGCAGTTACAGATTGTGCAATACCTCAATAACCTAGAATTATTATTCCTCCCACCCATCATCCACCAATCCACTTGGGCTCAAGGTTTCAGACCGCCTGCCATCACGTGCACTCACAGATTGCACAATACATAAATAACATTTAATTGTTGTTAAACCCGTATCCTGACTCTACACCCTGTATCCGAGAGGTCATAAGAGTCGAGGCAGTCCAAGAGGACACTTCGTGCACTCTACACGCCCCCATCCAATAGGACAAGGACAACGGGGCACTCAGAGAGCAGCCCAACCCCTACCTTCGTGCCTCAACCCCAACCCACAACTGACTGAGACTAGTCATCCAGGAGCAACACCTGGCGATTTGCTCAGTAACTTGGATGGTTGTCCAAGTTTACCTGACATCACATATCTCTAAAGATATTAATTTCACCTCAACCTCAGCACCTGTGAATCTAAAGAAGAAACTCACCTTGATATTCTTACACTAAACTATTTATTCTCTACAAAACTATTTATTTGACTAAAATTAACTAGCCATAATAAAAGTGACAGGTATGATAAATATTCAAATTTATGATCATCTGATAGAAATGTTCAGTGGAGGAGTGAGTGGTAAACTATTTGTTTTTGAACCTGCAGGTTCAGAGATTGAATCCAAATTGGAAAGTTTTTTTTGCAAGCTACTATTAGGCTATTCATTGAAAAGAGACTATATTTTCAGCTATTTTCTTAGTCGGTTGTATACATGGATAATTGATATTATAAATTGGTTGATAATATGATTATTATTTATTATTCCACGTTGTTGATGAAATACAGTAGGCTATATAGCACTGGGAATATTTTATTTTTATAGTACCTATCTCCTAGGTATCAATGCACTCATGTTTCTAATACTGGATAGTATGCATTCAGTAGGCTAGGATTATGCTAACTTATGGATTAGTATGGATCAGTATGGATTATGCTGATTTATAAGTTATTTAATGTCCATATCATTGGTTCATTACAATAATTTATTGCAAAACATTTATTTGGAAGTAATTATGAGTTTATCAGTGAAATAAACATAAAATGAAGTTATCATTGAACATATTTTATGCCTATAATGCTAGTACCCATACTATAATAATATAATTCACAAAGAAATGTACACATAAATTTAATTTCTTCATATATAATATTATAATTCCACATACACACAGCATGGAGAAATTACATTATATGAGAAATTTACTTCATAGTCTCTGACTCCATCTCAGGCAAAATCTTATTCTTATCCTATGTCCCTGAAATTAACAGTTGATGAAGAAAAATAATTTTTATTGTAATAAAAAATATTGTATTCCATTATTTGATGATATTTCAAATTTTATCCATAAAATTACTCATCATTTATCTTATTCAAGTTTTATTATAATCTCCATTGGTTAATGGAATTGGAAATATTATGTAAGGAATAGCGGTCTTGAAATGTGCACTGGATAATATTGGGAACATTTATCTCCATTCATCACAGTACATCAACATGAATATTGAATATAAATCTACCACAATACAATAGAAAACTATAATTCACCTGAAATAATTAGAAAAAATTAATATCAATTATAAATATTTTTATGAAAAGTTGATAATAAAGAGAGATAATACATCTATGAAGATTTTAGATAAATAACATAATAGTTAAGGCTACAATTCAAAAAAATTTGTTCCAGCAGCTGGCGGTCGGAAAGAGTGCATTTCAAATGTTATTCTATGATGGCTCAAATCATATGACTTATAATGAGCTATTCAGGGTATGAATTCAAAGGTGCCGTTTTCAAAAAACCCATGAAAAACACAATTTTTGGCATATTATTTGCTATTTTCTCCGCCATTTTTGATTGGATTTTTTTTGTTGATGGCTCAAATTGTAGGGCATAATAAGGGTATTTACACACCAATTTTCAAAAAGATCAAGTCATTGGTCGATTTGTAGTGATTTTTCAAAATTTTCATCCCCTAATTTCACCCCCTTCTCTTGGACCAATTTGGCAATAAAACACTAATGATTTTTGTTCAAAATTTGGACACTCTCCAACAAGCCCTTCGGGAGTTATTGTGTTAACAAGAATCTGTACATATATAAATTTATAGAAGTTTATTTATTTATTTATTAATCTATTGGAAAAACACACATCGGTTGAAAGAACAGGCATAGCCCTTGGTTTTTCAAAACACAATTTTCATTAAAATATAGTCCAAAATTTGAGGTTACAAGAACAAATTTCTTCTTCAGCCGAAGTTTTCTCACTCAAAGAAATGATCTTAATTCTAAGTGATCTAAGTGATGATAATTTTAAAATTTTGAATTTTGAAGAGTTGATCCGAAAAACACAAAATAGTTCCAAACTTTCATTAAAATAGGAAAATTATTAAAAACATTTAGAGCCAAAAATCATCACACACTAACACTTCCTGTAACCATGGTAAAATGATTCAAAGTTATTGAATTACATACAATATTTTTCTACAACTGCACAAACATGTTAATTTACAGTTTTTTCAGTCCTCAAATACTGTGAACTATCAAATTACTCTTGTGTAATTACCGGTACAGGTACAATCATACATTGTAGACTTTTGTTAGGTTAAGTTATGACTCCACCTGACCTAGTTTTGGCGAGCCATGATCAGCTGATTAGTGAGTGTAAAGTAACTCTACTGCTCATGCGCAGTTGCTTAGCAAGCATAAAGTAATTCTACTGCACATGCGCAGATGGTTAGCAAGCGTAATGAAGATGCTCCTCAGAAATGGGCTTCTTTACGAGCAGGATTCAGTTTGTAAAATCTTGTTTCACGCGCAGTTGTAGAAAAATATACTTTCACTTTGGAAATATTCCAGGATAGGCATGTACAATGTATTGAAGTAGTATTTTCAATAAATAGAACATAAAAGTAGTGGAGAATCAAATTCTGAAGAAAACGTTGAATGGCCATAATCCTGTTAAACCGACCCAAATTGCAAAAAACACATTTTTCATAACTATTATTCCACTATTATTATATAACTACTATTTTTTATAGTGTAGGCTATTTTATACACAGACATTTATTTCTACAACATCAACAACAACTCAGTTGAAAATTAATGTTTTTATTATTATACATGTAACTTATTTAATTTTTTAGGTGAAATGTAACATTGTTTCTGAATCAATTGTTGTTGACACTACTCGACAAGCGCATATCTATATTGACTCTATTCATAAACCTGTACAACATATTGATCAATGTTGTTGATACAATATTTTTCTGATACAGTATCACAATCAGTATTGATACCGTATCATTTGAGCAACTCTCTGTGTAGTCTTGTTTGGGTGCTTCCTGCTTGTATTGACAGGCTGATACATAATAGATTCACTGGCTTCTTGGTATCGATACAAAGTGATTTTGCAGCATCTAAAAAGTGGTCACCTTTTTGCATAGAAGAAGACCTTCCATTAATCGCACATGCACGTAAAAGGTTTGTTTATTTCGTCCCAAGTGGTCGTGAATGGACTTTTTTATTATAGTTCTATTTATGTAGCTTTCATTGAGTTTTTATTTTAATTATTATTTTCCAATAAAAGTTACAGATCTCAATTTATTGCTATATAACTGGACAAAGGGCTTCTGCAACTGCAAACATTGACCAATGTACTAAATAGCAGCCGAGATCCATTGAATGGAACTGTTCAAAAATTTTCCACCCAGACCAGGAAACGAACCCGGTACCCCTCGGTTGCCGGCTGAGTGGCTTAACCATTCACCTACCAGGCAAGAAAAATTTTTAACAGTTTCATTCAATGGATCTCGGCTGCTACTTAGTACATTGGTCAATGTTTGCAGTTGCAGAAGCCTGTTTGTCTAGTTATAAAGCAATAAATTGAGATCTGAATTAATTATTATTATTATTACTATTATTATTATTTATTCATTTATTCACATTCAACATGGTTACAATGATACAGGCAAATTCCAGGTATAAGTTACTCAAGTTATATTACATGCTATTGCTGTGAGAAAAATTTTCTAACAATATGGCAAGTGCCTAAAATCCCATCTTTTTGAATTGTTGCAAGAGATACTCAAGACCAAGCTCTTTCAAACATATTTTCAGAAATTATGGAACCACTCCTAAATTTGAGATCACTAACGGTACCACTTTTACACTCTGCAGATGATAGAACTCCCTCATTTCTTCAGCCAGGGCTGCGTACTTGTTAATCTTCTGGGCATGCATTGTCCTCATATTATGGTTGAGTGGGATTGCCACATCGACCAGGAAGGCAATTCTCTCCTGCTTATTCATGACCATTATATCATGATGATTTGCGGTGATGGTGTGATCTGTTCTTATTGCCCTGTCCTAATACAACTTTGCCCTTTCATTGTCATGCACAAGTGCTGGCTGGTATTTGTAATAGGGGCGCTCCTCCTCAAGAAAACCAAATTGTAGGGCAATTCTTTGGTGAATTATCTTTGCCACATCATTATGGCGCTTTGTATACTCCACTCCTACTAGGGAAGAGCACCCACCAATAACATGATCAATTGTTTCAGGTGCTATTCTGCACCTTTGGCACCTATCATCTAAGCCGTTTTCTTTCAGGATGCGTTTTCTATATGACTTTGTGGCAATAACTTTATCTTGGATTGCAATGGCAAACCCCTCTGTCTCAGGGAACAATGATCCATACTGCTACCACAAAGTGGATAAGTTACAGTCTATGTACTTTTGACTGAGCATCTGAGCATGTGCACCATGTAGTTCTTTTTGCTTCCATGTCTCAATCTTCTGTTCAGTTGTCACTACTTCATACAGAGAAGTATATTCATTCTCAGCCAACTTCAAAGGAGTGCACCCCTTCACATCATTACTCATCATTACTCTGTAGAGCAATAAGTCTGCCTTGGATAGGAAATACTGCCTCAACCTCTGAACAGCACTATTGTGCTTGCTCTTAATGTCAATTATTCCTCTCCCACCCATGATCCTGGGTAATGTGACACATTCCACTGCTGATTTTGGGTGGTGTGATCTATACTTTGTCATTGATACTCACACCCTCTGCTCTATCTCTTCCAGATCTGTCTTTCATCATTTTACGACACCAAATGAGTAAGTTATAGTGGGTGCTGCCCATTTATTGATAGCTTTCACAATTTTTCCCCCATCCAACTTTGTCTTCAGTATCTTTGCCACTCGATCCAAGAATTTAGATTTTAGAGAATCTTTCACTTTTATATGAGATATACCTCTCAACTGCATGAATCCCAAGTACTTGTAGGTCTCATGACTCTCTAAACATTCAATCATTTTTCTCTCTCCAACCTCAATAGTCAGTAGGACTATGGTCCTACTGATTTGCACTTGTCCAGGCCAAAGCTCATTCTCACATCATGGCTGAATTGCTCTGTACTTCCTAGCAAGGATTGCATGCGTTGTCTACACCCTGCATACAATTTCAAATCATCCATGTACAGCCTATGTGACACTCTAATCACGTCATTCTCATCAGCCAACTTAAACCCTCTCTCACTATCATTGAGAATCCAACTTATTGGGTTCAAACTCAGGCAGAACCAGAGAGGACTCAAGGAATCTCCTTGGAAAATGCCTTTTCTTATTTTAATGGAGCATGCCCTGATATGTTGAGTTGGAGTGTTGCAGTGGACAACTACTTCCCACTTTGGCATAACACATTCTAGAAACTTTACTATTACTGGATCACATTTGTATACCTTGAGAATTTCAAGCAGATAGGTATGAGGTACTGAGTCATATGCTTTCTTGTAATCAATGTATGCCATCTGTAAGTTCTGCTGCTTTTTGATTGCATTATTCACAATAATTGGATCAAATATCACTTGGTCCTTGCAACCTTGACTGAATCTCTCACATCCTTTCTGTTCTTCTGCAATTACATTATTCTGCACACAATGACTATAAATTCTTTCTTTTATAGAATCTTTTATAGAGTTGACAGGCATGTTACAGGTCTGTACTTAGAAGGATCAGTTGACCTTTCCATTTTTGGAAGAAGGAATGTGTTTCCCCTAAAAAGCCACATTGGTGCTGCTGTAGGTTGGAGCAATATGTATGAGAACCCAGATAAAACACAAACGTTTTTTTCACCTAATAAACACGTTTTCAGTTTCACTTTTCCACGTTTTTTTCTGGTGAAAATATCGATAAAATCACGTTTTTTTCACGTGAAGGAAAGGTGGAAATGGGACACTTAATCGTGTGAATAAAACGTGAAAACAAAATGTGAAAATAATGGGTTTCTTCAACATTTGCCACGTTATTTTCACGTTATTTCCACATCTTGTTTCCCAAAATTTCACTTGAAAAATACATTTAACATTAAAATAATATTGGAAAATATCAAGGTTAGTGGTTCATGAACCACATAACTGCTGTTATGAACTTTGATTAAAATAGATTTATAAAATTATTGTAGTTGGTTACCTGTAGTAGGCCTAATTATTGCTAAATTTAATTTGGGAAGGCAGTAATGATTTGATTGAAAAATTAAAATTGACAGAAATCATTTGAATGCAAAATTTTATAATGTTACAAACATTTAAGTGTCAAAAATTTGTCATCAACCAGGAAAAGGGTCGTCATTCTCCTGAAAAGGAAGCTAAAGGAAAAGGAAACAATAGCAGAAAAAGGAAAATAAACAACAGTAGTGTTTATATTATAATATAATTTATTAAAAAAATAGTCTGGAGACTTGTGAGAATTGAAATAATAGGTTGAAAGTACATTAACCAATTAGTTCTCTTGACAAATTTTGAAAATTACATGATTTTACAATTTCATTAGTTATTTAAACAATATTTATGATAAACATAAGGAAAGACTTTTATAGAATGATGGATTGAGTATAGAACATTTGGGAGACTTTTATAACTTCAATACAGTACTAGAAATAACAAAATAACACCACAATTTAAAATACAGTAGATTTTTATGAGGTGCATATAATTAAGCAAGAGCTGGAATAATAACACCTAACCTAATCAGTCAAAAAAAAAAAATTCAGTAGACCTCTTTCAAAACAGAAGATAGAAAATAACATCAAAGTACAATATATTTATATGGGATGAAGTGAATAATACTAAATAATCTTCTAAATACTAGTCAATTGACTAATTGTAATTGTATTAATGGATTGATAATAATTATGATATACTGTACTTTCAAAACTATTAAGGGAAAGATTTATATAGAATCCAAGAGGTAGAATAATAACACCTAATCAATAAAATAACATTCAGTGAACCTCTTCAACACTTAGGCCTATTAGAAGTAGGAACATAAAACCATAATTAAAAATACAATAATGATATAGTTTTGTGGAATGAAGTAGATAAAACTAAATAATCTTTTAAAAACTAGTCAATTAGATCTAAGAATGGATTGATAATTATGAGATAACTTACATAGATTATCCTTTTACTTGAGTTCAAATAATATTATATACAGTAAAACTTTATCTTGGAACACCAACAAGAGTTCTCTGCACAGTTAATTGTCATCGGTCCAAGAATTCTGTCCCTTCCTGTGAAAAAAAGAATTTTATATCAGTGTTGTGCCAATCTTGTAAAGAAATTTCGCGTCCACAGTTACAGAAATTTGCAACTCAATTTGGCAGATTGTGATCAAACAACTATTTTTTTATTCTCAACTAAATTGAAAAAAATACAGGACTGTCTGCCAGTGGTCTGTGAGACCACATTCTCAACTCTTCAAGGACTGTCTGTGAGAGATAATTAAAGAACTGTAGACAGTTACATAAAGCTTCTACAATTATTCTAACATATATCTGACCTAATAGGATTCAATTGAAATTGGACTTTTTTGGAGTTACATTATCCCAGAGGGCTATAGCTTTGGTCTGCTCATCAGTCTAATAAGGTTACTGGGTTCAAACCCAGTTGATAAGGTTCGTAGGTTCCTGGGTTCAAACCCAGTTGATGGCAAAGCCTCTGACCAGAATTTGCTTTGTCACTCACGTCTTTCTGGAAATGTTAAGTCATTGGTCCCTACTGCCCAAAATGTAGAAACCTCTCATAATCCTCCATTCCATTACCCACAAGTTTAGAGTATATGTGGGCATCACTCATAGTAAAAATTGTTCTGGTTTATATTCTATTTCAGAGTAACTAATGAAAATTTATACATACTCTGATTTTTCTCCACTAGCAAGCCGTGTTTTTGAAGATTTCAGCCAGTCTGATGAATCCTTCAATATCTTTCTCTTTGGCATCTGCAAATTGAATCAGCACAGCTCCTATAAAAAATGGGAACAAAAGTGTACTTAGAAATAAGTTGTATTTCAAACGATATTTCTTGTATGGAAAAATTATTTGAGTGTATTTCTTCAGAAACTCCCACTCAATAAAATTCAAACTTGAAAGTCTTGACTAGAAGACAAAGACTTGACATAGCAGTTTTTAAGACAATCCCTCTTGATTCATAAAAGTATTTACTAAAGGGTGATTCAAAAAGAGCATCGCTTTTAATGTATCAACTTAGGAGGTTTATTTAAACCAAAAACATAAAGTGAAAATTAAACTTAGGGCTATTTAAAATAATTGACAAATAAAATTAAAAAATCAAATACCTATTTTGAAACTTTAAAAGTATTACTTAAAGTTTATAATACATGAAGATATTCATCCTACTTCCTTATTTAATACATGAGAAATGATGCCATGGATGTGTCCTCCTCTACTGTGCTGGCACACATCAACTCTGTCCAACTATTACATCAACTATTACAGTCTGGACAAGCAAAGAAGACATCTGGCAAGACCAGACTCCAGCCCAGTCAATATCAGTTCAAAAATTAAAAATTTAGTCCCAAATTGTAGAAAATAAACATTCTGCTCTAAAGTTAGAGACTAGAATTGGAACTTTTGAACCATTATTGAGCTGGAGTCATTTTCCCATCTTTCCAGTCTGCTCGACCATACTATAGTAGTGAATGTCATGGACAGAGTTAATGCATGCCAGCGCAGTAGATGGGGACACGTGCATGACATAATTTTTCATCAGAAAATCAAATGAATACATGCGTTCATGTATTGATTTTATGTTTTTGGTTTAAATAAACCTTCTAATTTGATATATTAAAACCAACACCCTGTACATTCTATTATGATTGACTTGGGCAATGTTGAATGTTTATAAAAAAATTGTATCAATTTAAAGAACATAATTATAAGAATCTCCCTGGTGTATTTTGATTAAAATAATAACATGTACCCAAATAATATATGTACTTACTACAGGGGGTCTCAAAATCCCTTTGTGGCAGACTTTGAAAGCTAATTGAAATTTTTGCAATGTTCATGTAGGCCTACTTCCAGTATCAATTTTGAGAAATCTAGAAATGAAATTGGAATTTGAACTTGAAAAATATAAATATTATCCAAAGCTATATGGAATTTGTATATTGGAAATATTAGGTACTGTTCTTTCAGATGCCTGGTAAAATCCAAGCTTGCATTTTGCAGAAACACCAGCTCTCTATCATATAAAAGATAAATAGTTCAACCCACACAGCACAAGAAGATCCTGAGAATGACCAAGGGACATTCCAATGGGATATTGAGGACATCCCATGATAATCCCACAAAGACCCAAAAACATTCTAAGTATATCCCTGGGAAATGCCTATGTCCGCCCAAATCCTGATCACAGGGATATCCCTCAGGGAAATCCCAGAGATATCCGAGAATATTCTCAGCATTTTCTTGCAATATTATGAGAACATCCTGCAACAACCAGAACTTATTCTTAGGATATCCTTTCAAGTGCCAAAATTCTAATCCCTGGGATATTCTGCCAGGAAAATACCAGGAATATCCTAGAAGCATCTTCTTGGGATTTTATGTTAATAGTTTTGAATAAAAAAATCAAGAAAGTTATGATTTAAACTCATTTATTCAATAATATAATGAACTTATGGTATCTAATACACATTCATAAGTTCAATTGATAAATCATACACCTGGTATAATGGAATAATGATTACATATATGTATAAGGATAATATTTGGTTGAGTTAGAATCCTACAATAGCTTTATGCTATAAAGAAAAATTCTACAATTTATGAAATATGAATTTTACAACAATATCAGTTACTAATATACAAACACATAGTAACAATTTGTTAAATTTCTACCATTGTTCAACAGTTTGTTATTACAATATATGGTTGCTGCCTAGTTCCATGTATAATAATATTTAGCAGGAATAATATATATTCAACAGGATAAAATAATAATATCCAACTATAAAATGATAATATTCAACAGGAATTCCTGTTTTTTTTTATTCCTTTCATTGTATTGTCATCAAATATTTGAATATGAATAATTAATTACATGTGGTAATGTAATTTGTATTCATGTAATTCCTCAGCTGTATTGGACTCAGTTATATTATTTATGAATATATTATTTATTCAGGACAAAAACTATTATTGAGAGGACATTGTACAGATCATGTAGACAGCTATTATAATTTCATAACAACAAAATTATGATATCCAACAAAGCTAATACAAATGTTGGTGTGACAGTGATTCACATCCCAGTTCATGAGAAGTTAGTGGTTCCCAATTATTAATTTTGAGGAATTGAAATAGCCTAGATTTTAATGCAATTCCTTTACATTTAGCTACTACTATGGAATTAGACAGAATCTTGGCAAAACTATGGTGTCTTTGTAGCATGTGACCGAGATAGCCAATCAAAATTGGTACGTCCAATGGCCAGATTATGATTATACAGTGTCTACAGTTCTAACCATACCAATGTGATGAATCAACTGTTGCCCATGACGTGTTTCAAATCAGTATTTTAAATTTTGTAAAGTTGGGCAATTTCATTTACACAAGCAAATAGGCACTCCTAATACAGTACTCTGAATAAACGTTTGACTCTCTAATTGAATTTGAACTTGTTTCCATCATTATCAGTTGTTGTTTTCATCACTGTTCATGTTTTTTCTGAAACAAAAACACAAATGACTCTTAGCTGATTGAATGAAAAATAATTTACAATAAGGTAGGTATGATAGCTCAATCAAATGATTCTTATCTCCAACAAAGTCGACTTTATCTACAGTTAATACATCAGATTAGGTAGATAATACAGTAGACTCCCTCTTAACCGGCCACCGCTTTAACCGGTCGGTCTTGGCCAGAATAGGAAAACATTTTTTGATGGGTTTAACAAAAAAAATAAAAATACAGTACAGTTCTGTGTGAATGACGAAAGCATTTGTGATGAATAAGCTTTCAATTCAAGTACAATCTTGTAAATTTATCTGTTTCATGTTCAAATATAATTGAGTTTAGTGCAATGCAATTGTTTACAGTTTCTTCTGAACCCAAGAAATACACTTAGGGGTGAGTTTTTTTTCAATTAGAGGTCTCATACTACGTAAAATTCAGTTCAGTTGTAAATATTAAATCGATTTAAGTTGAAGCATGGCTGATTTAAGTTGAAAAAGTTGAAGCATGGCTTGGAAAAGTGTTGGATTAGAACTGGAAAATATTATTCATAAGCTTCAAATTGATATACTACACTTGGATTATAAAGATGTTTATATCAAGAAAAAGTAGGCATTTTTACGGTGAAGAAACTTGAGCAAACAATGTTTTTGAAGAATACCAATTATTCATGAAAGTAAAGCAAACATTGCTGTTCAAGTGTGGATTGCAATAATTTAAATGTGAAGTATTACTAAAACGAATCTGAGTTAAGAAGGATGAATTAAGGATAAATTCTGAGTTTAAAACATACCTAGCATCTCTCTGAAGTCTTTCCTTGGCTTTAGAAAGCCACTTCTTTATTGGTATCTCAATGTTTGTATCAGTAGCATCTTTGAAATGACAGCGTACTATGTCTGCAACAAAACAAATTGCTGGATTATACTTGGAATTATGATACATAGAATAATCCACTACCAGTGGAGTGTGGATGTTTTAAATAATAATAATAATAATACAGTGGAACCTCGATTTAAAAAATTCCTGATTCAACAAATAGTTCTGTCAGTCCCTTGAAACCTTCTTACCGCTTTCAACCCAGATATTACAAACCCCGTTTAAAAGATAACCCTGATACAACGAATTTTTCTCTTGGTCCCTTGAGCTTCATTAAACCGGGGTTTGACTGTTCAATAAATACTGCACTGAAAATACTGCAATGCACTTGGTGGAACCCTGAGCATACATAAAATGAAAAACAATAGCGATTGATGAAGGAGGTTGCATGTGAATGACTCTCTATTCATGTATATAAGGCCGGTATTATACGATAATAGTTCTATGATCATATCTGATCATATGGAAAGAGATGAAAATACGGAATCATATTTTCATCTTTTTTCATATGATCACTGATAATAGTGAATATTACCGTCTAATACCAGCCTAAGAAAGAAACAATAATGATGAAATACTATAGACCTAATCTATGATAAGCATATTATGATATTCATGGTTCGACTAATAAGATAAAAAAATACAGAAAAACATAACATTCAAAATGTTCATACAATTCAATACCATTGAGCTACTTAAGTGAAAAAATTCAGTTTGCATTTTAACAGGTCAAGAAATACAGATTGGGAGAAAAGTTTGGAAACAGCTCAATATTTCTCCAACAAAGGTAGCTTGACGGTCGGTGACATAGGGGACTGTACTAAAATTGAAAGATCCAATCGGTATGCCTACCCTTTATCAGACCACTGAAGTTGGAGCAAGCCAAGGCTCTTTTGCCCTTAGCTCCAAACCAGCTGTATTTTTCTGCAACTTCATTCGTAAATATTTTCGGGAGAACATTATAGACCACATTTTTCAATTCACTTCCTCCGATTTTCTTGACTTCCTTGACTTGATTTGTATGTTTCGATTTCTATTTTTTTCATTCACATTTAAAAATTAAATGACTATCTTATTTATTTCCAATTTTTCTCAAGTTTCCTTCAAGGATGAATAAATGAATTTAGAATTTGAAAAGCAGAAAAAATCAATGAATTAATGACAATACATAAATTAATTATGCATCAAATAAATTAAAGCAGTACAAAAACATACCTGTAGGAGTCGCTGCAACATTAGCAGATCCTCCTCCTTGTAGCATACGATTGATGTTTGCAGGTATTTTCGGTAACTGCGGAATTGGAATATTGTCATCATCATCTTCTCCGTCACTTGCAGATGTGGCCAGCGAGAACTGCCGCTTCAAGGCTCTTGAATGCCTGCTTTTTTTCTCGTCGTCAACGTCAGTTGTCAGGCTACTGTTATTTCCTGCCCTTTTCAATTTTTCCTTTCCTCTTAGGAATGTTTCTGAAAAAGAGAAAACCCACATGATAACAATTTAATAACAACAACTTTTTATTGCGCTTGTAAGGGAGCACAAGCAAGGAAAATATTTAAAATCAAAAACTATTCATCTTTTGTATCTTAAAGCCCAAATTTCAACTTTCTTTCTAAATTTTTCAAAATACATGCTCATAATTGGGTGGCTCATTGGAGTAAGTGATAAAGCCCTGGCCTGATGAGCAAGAGGACCCGAGTTTGAAACTTGACAGGAGAGCTTTTGTCCAAAGCACAATCACATGTTTACAGCCACCCCGTCTTTCTGAGGAGACGTTAATCCATCAGTCCCGACTACCCAAAAAGTAGTCGTCATATTTCATCATCATCCCACTCATTACCCACGCTCATAGCACATGTGGGCATCATCCTCAGCAGAAAAAATACATTGCAAAAATTCTAAAATTGAGCTGTAAGCATTGTATACATCACAACCAAACAATTTTTCCAATCTTAAATTATGATCCAAGAGAAATAATAAAACTTATTAGTTATTATGCCCAAATTAGTTAGCCTATATTCTCTCCGAGCATGTCATAACGAACGTGTTTCTATGCCACTTTCTAGATTTCATTTTTTATGTGTGAGTTGGCTTCATGTAACTATAAACTTCTACTGTAAACGTACCGTAAAGGTACGGTCATAATGGATGCAAGCTTTACACTGGTTATCTGATATAAATAATAATTGAGATTAACTTACTTGCTCCAGCTAATATTTTTTCTATATGACACTTTTTCCAATCGTCTTTGGGGTGTCCATTGATTGGACAGCCCAATCATACACCTTCAATGAACTGCAAACAGGCCAGTAGCACTCCCTTGTTTCCCTCGTGATCCATTTTTGTGGCACTAGTTTGTAGCCATCATCAAATTCAACTATGAAATAGTTGTAGTATTCATTGTCCAGCTTCTTTAAAGAGCTCATTTTTTTCAAAAAAACCTGGATGGAGAATGTACAAGTTATGTATGAATACAAGAATGTACATTATATACATATATTACACATTTATATAACTTACATCTATTCTACATTTATTTACAATATATTATAGGATACTTTTCAAGTTTTTTTCTTATATTAAGATGAAGAGCTAGTTTCAACATGAAGTAGAGGGAAGGTTACATAAACTCCATTATACAAAGGAAAGATTACACATTTATGAGCAATTTTTTTGATGGGCCATACACTAAGTATTGATGATAACTGACTAACTTTGAAAATATCAATGACTGAGGATTTGCAAGGTTTATCAAAGTAGTCTTCTTTCACATAAAACGTTTGCCCTACAAAAACATTTTCATTTGAGTTGATTTGTGTAGCGAAATTTCTTATCAACACAATTGAACCATCAGATAATTGACAGCAGCTGTCCCGGAGGGTTGATTGCCCAATTTTTAGATGGAATGAAGACATGAAAAGTTGTTTGTATTGTGGATCTGTGCAATCTTGTAATAATGGTCCATCATGATGAGGAGAAGATAGGCTTGGGAGTTCACCTACTCTTGCACTGGTACTCTTGCTGGAAGAATTTTTCTCAATTTCTGCATAGCGCCTACTTAGCTGTTCAAGTGGTTTCTGCGATTTTCGGATGACTTTTTTCAACTTTTGTAAATAATTTTCGAATCGAAATGCTGAAAAATTGTCCAGTACACCAAAGTTTTCTCCATCATCAGCTAGATGTACTAGGCCATGCACATTGTGAGAAACCTGATGTTTTCCATACAGAGCAGTAAAAGACTCTACAAAATACTTTAAGAGATCTTTTGCATAGCTTACAAAATCAAGATGATTAGCACTGCACAACAATCGTATTGCTACAGAAAGAGTCATGAAGTTTTGAAAAATTTTCTTGGATAAAATGTCTTTTAAAACTATAGGTCCTATATACAAAAGGAACTGTCGGAATTCAGTAGCTTTCCACTGTTTAACATGAGTGAGGCTCCTAGGTTTCCTAACAAAATCTGATGCTATCCAGCATCTCAATGATTCAAGCTTATTTGAAATTGATTTGACCTTCCTACTTTGTAGCCTAAATCTTAAATCACCACTAATCCATAACAGTAAAAGTTTTTTCATTACACCTAGACATACCAAATGCATGTAGTCAAATGGAACATTAGTAACCATACCAACATTTGGAATTTTTTCCAATAAAGTAGAGCCTAGATGATAATCTTCATCAGTTTTTTGTTGGAAGTCATTGTCTGTTCGTTTGGGAGCATTAAGATCCGGAAAACACATCCTACTGTTTAGGTATTCCCCTTCAACTGTGCACTTAGTACAACTAGAGTAGCCACCATGGCCTTTGACATTTAGAATGAACGATTTTGCCGGAGCATCAAAAACAAAATATTTTATAGAAACATTAATAACTCTCTCTTGTACAATTATTCCACATTGAATCACTTTGAGAGTTTCAGATACAAAATCTTCAAGAAATTCGTTGTTGTTAGCAGGTTTACAGTGCCCATGATAAGCTCCTATTACAAAAACATCATTAAATTGTTGTCCAGCCAGTGAAGCTAGTATGGGCCAAAGGGAACTGGTTGAGGATTTGGATAATGGTAATCCATCTATATTGATAACCAATTCAACATTTCTAATTGATTCAAGATTGTACTGACTCAAACAGCCAACTAGACTGTTCTCCAGGCCGGCATGCCAATAAAATCCTGGCTTAACTTCTCTCAAGTGTGTTCTCCTGGGTGTTCCCAAGAGAGTACGACTGTCAGAAGGCAAATCAATATCGCCATGTTTTTTCATTAATTTCAGTAAGTCTGAGACAGCAGAATGGGTTATACTGTGTTGTATGGCCCAAGAAGCTAAATCGCTTTTTAGTGATTCATGATTGGCAAAAGGCCTATTTGAATTTATTGAAAAGTCAAGTAGCTCATTACAAGATTCATCATAAAAAACTGAATTGGGGTCTGAGTTTTGACAACTTGATTCATCACTGAAAGAAGAGCTTTGGTCATCTTGATTATCTAAACATAAAAGCGGTCTGCTAGTAGAACTATTGCTAGCATGCTGGTCATTAAATGTGTTTTGACTATCTGCTGTTTCAGTTGTTGCAAGATTTTGTACATTATCATAAACATTTTCAAGACATGCCAACCGCCTAATATGCCTTTGGCTAAGATTTTGGATTGGCTTTCGCCGCTTCATTGTGTGTAAGACTGAAATTATTCAATACCACAGTACAACTAAAAAATACTGAAAATAGAACTAAAATGTATTCTATGAAAACACTCACAAAACTATAAGAAACAAATAAGCTGAGTTTAAAGTTTTGTTGGAGAAATTCACGTTGGACTAGGCCTATTTAATAGTCTAACCTAAAAATATCTCAGTAGCTCATTCATAAAATAACAAAAACCAAAAGAATAAGTTAAATTATATTCACTACAAACACACACAGTCACTCACTCAATTTAATAACTATTATAACTTGAACTCAACTAGTTTATGTAACTTACTGTAATTATTCAAACACAATTCTCAACCTCCCAAAACTGGTAACCGCCAAACGCCAAGAGTCCAAGACAAAAGAAAGAAGAAACACGTCATCGGATACGTCATCAGTGCAGCAGCGCATGCGCGGATGCGTCCATCTTGTCCGCTTTGAAAAGCGGGCTTTTCAAACGAATTCAATCAATCAAAAACCATTTTCTATTGTTGAAAATATGAAATAATAAAATCCTGACTAATCCATCAGATTTATTGATGGAAGGTGAATAGGTTTAAATGACCAAAGACATCAAATAGAGTGATTAGAATATATTTGAAAATATTCTATTCATTTTCCAATTCACAAACTTCACACTGCAGTAAAATTTGATGATAACACTTGCACCTTGTTTTATGAGATCTGTTTTCAATTTTCATCTTTAATATCTCAGTCATTTGCTGAGATAAAATGACTATTTTTTAGAATAAAGTAGACTTTTGAAAGGGCTTCCATATGAGTTTGTCACACTTTTAAAATCGACAGTTTTGTTTTGTTTTTTATGTCACTTGAAAACATCATGTCCTGGGAATATCTTTGGGATATTACCAGAATTTGAACAAGTCAAACTAAAACTGAGTAATTATATTGATAATAAATTATCATTTTAGTTTGAGAATTTTTTTAAATGCATTATATTATTACTTCTTCAAAAATAAGTGATAATATAATAGCATTTTCAGATTAAAAAAGAAGGATATCGCTGATATCCTCCAAACTTCCCTTGCACATCCCCGAAATTCGACCACTAAATTCTGTTAATGGATAATTCCTCAGAATATACCCTATATTCCATGGGATCTGTGGAACCTGCAGGGACTAGAATGGGATATCCATGGGACATTGTGTGCTGTGTGGGAAATTAGAGGACTAAATTGGAATGAGGAATTAAGCACCGTTTTTCAGTTTTTCATGAGCCATGATCAGTCTCTTCCAGATGATAATCTTAGTAATTCAGTAATTAAATTTATTGTGCCCATTTCACCCAGAATGAGACAGCAGAGATGAGACGATGAAATATAATAAATAAGATATTATGTTCATTTATTAGTAGAAACGTTTCCTGCTGTTCAGAAGAGAATTTTTGAATTACATAACTCTTGAATTACATACTCCATGGCACTACAGCCCGTTAAGGGCATTGACCTGCTTCAAAATGCCTCTCCACTACTCCCTGTCACTGGCCTTTCTTCTTCATCCCCTGATACCCATCTTTCTCAGATCCTGCTCCTGCTCTGTTCAAAGTTCAGACATTCCTTGTGGCAAGAAATAGATTTCTGTCCCTTCTGATTTTCTTCTGTTTATCTGTCATACTTATTATGTCATGAGGTATCTGTTCATTACTTCTTTTAAATCCTTTCTCTTAAATTACTTTTTTGTCCGTTTCCAAGGCATTTCTAGGTTTCATAACAATCAGGTTTTTACAGGGCAGGGTGGTTAGCCATGCGTCCAACCCCCAATCTGGAGGACCTAACTTTTGAATTAATATAATCAAGATATTTCAGTGGACGTAGCTGGGTGAGAAATGTTTTTCTCAGCACGCATGGACCATATCAATAATGCATAAAAAATTATTTGAATAGTTTGAATTAGGCCAAAAATGTTTTGTATAGGCAATTTCTAGACTTGTCAGAAGCCAACAAGAAACATTTTCAGCCCTAGTAATAGGTGCAAAATATACTAATACATACCTTGCTCTATCCCTGCTCAGCTGTCTATTCTTGGATAGCCTAAATCAATCTTTTGTCACTTGCTCTAGCTCTTTCTCTGTTCCATTAAAATGAAGATTTATAACTGCTCCTAATTGGGGAAAAAACAATAAAAGTCAATAAAAAGACGGGAAACCGACTCCATACTGAGCAATACCGGCCCAAAAGTCATAAATTCTTAAAAAGAACCCATAGTCCCCAAACCAACACTGTCCGAGCCAAAGCCTCCTCCCCCACCACTTTAATACCCTTCCCGCCCGGACAGACCATACAGCAAGCTAATAATCATAAAGCAGGATAGAGGTCGTTAGCACGTTGATTCTCTCAACCATAAGCCAGTTTCCGTAACCATATGACGGCACAAAACACCTCTGAATAACATGCAGTTATCAGTTAGAGTGTAATGCAACAGTTACTATTCCTCCAGAGACAGGAAACAACTGACTATCTTTACTAACAACAGCCAATCTTCCAAAGAAGGGAAAAATTACTAGGTAAAGCAATAATTCATTATATGCTTGTGCAGATATTGAATTAACATTTTGCAAGTTGATGATGACAATAAATTTCTACTCTTCCAAGAGATATGGTACTAGTAAAGCATGCAGTTCTTGTATTTAAAAAAAAGAAAAAGTGAATAATAACAAAATTAATTTGAAAGCTATCATAGGAAACTTCCAATTTCTAGAACAAATATTATTGAGAATTTGAATTGAAGGTAACTTACTTACTGAAAATTAAGGATTTTATTCCCAGACAGCTGAAGGCACGTTTTCCATTTGGGTCAGCCCAAAAGAATTTACCGGCAACCTCATCAAGTGACGCAGCACTCTTCTTCATGTCAGCCCCACCAAGGCGCATGAGAAAGTTGATCTGAAATGAAATTACGTGCAATTATTACATTTCTCAAAATCTAATGCAAAATAGTATTAATTAATTCACCTGATAGTATGAAAATTGTCCATAACAGTTGATATAACTTAACAGAAAAAATCAGCTATGTTTTGAATTCCAAATTTATTAATCCATCCATTCTACTATTTAAGTTCTTTGAATTATTATTGATGACACTGCACTCCATAATATGTTCTAAATACTAGTTTCTAAAAACTCAAAGCTCAATTAGAAAATTAAAAGAATCTTTGAAAATACACCAGTTGTTTGTAGGTAACAAGAACGTAACACAAGTGTATGAAAACACCCAACTAATTGACATCAGCTATATTAAGTAGAGGCCAACTATTCCTTGCATGCATAAAGTTAATGACACCAGATTATCACAGAGCTATTTTCATTGAAGCTTTGGCAAGGTGGAAGCTACCAGTAAGGGTCACCCCAGCCCACCATATTTTTATTTGAAGCATAAACAATAAACTTGTAATAAATACCAATAAAACGGCACATATTGCCATAATATGACTCTATGCAAGACTTAAATGTAACTACTGTATAATGTTTATTCATACTATTTCACCTCCAAATTTTCTTTCTCCTTTCAAGCCTGTTCTTGGATTGTTTCAGCCAATCCTTGATGACATTCTTTACATCTTTTTCCTCTCCATCCTTGAACTGTAGTAGAATTGAGTCTGAAAAATTGAAGTGAAGCATGAAATAAAAAATTGTGTCTACAAAAAACTTATTAAACAAAAGTTCATTTATTAACTAGGAAACTGATAAATTTATTTATTCATTTCATTTATGTACAATTTCAAGTGAATTTTGCAATCTATTGAAAATTGGACATCAACCGCCAGTATTTTTTCTACATTGAGGTATCTTTGAATGATAAAACAGGGTGACCACAAAATCATTATATTTACAACAAATGGCGGCTTTGATAAAATTTAAGAATTAACAGGAAAACTGATGTACTTTACAAGTAAGTTACAGTGAAACCTCGATAATTCGTAATTCTATATAAATAATTAGTAAAAGCTCAGTCCTTGAAATAATTTTCCATTATTAATAGCTTCAATAATTTGTAATCTTCCCCAATTTGTACAAAACCTTTGGTCCCATGAAGTATGAATTATCGAGGTTCCACTGTAGTTCACTTTATTCAAAATTGTTTGTGATAAAATATTTTTGGAAGTGAGAAATTAAAATATTAAGTGAGAGTGGACGTTGTGGATAGACATTATAAACCTCATTCATCATCGCTCATTCACCCTTTGCTTAAAATACTTGGAAACCAAGTCGCAATTGTAAAGAAAGAAGAAAGAAAGAAAGATTAATATGCTACAATAATTGAAATATTCCAATAAGTTATAATAAGTCAGAGTAACATATTTACTTAATCTATGTTATTTTTGACATAAGTTAATATATTTTGATGAATCTTTGAAGTCTCTGTGATATAATTATAGGTATGAAATAAAATAAGTCCGTTTGAGGTTTGACTCACCTTGATGATATGCATGGATTTCAATATCACGTCCGTCGTCCACTAATAAAAATGATTGTTCTTTTTCCAAAAATAACTCAACTAATAACCTACACCGAGATTTGATTCTAAAACTTAAAGTCATTAAAGGTATCTATTTTAACGCCCAACATTTCAATTATTCAATAACAAAAAAATGTAGGCCACTCAAAAATCACGTTTTCAACTTTTCATAATTAACTTAGGACTAAATTGTCTACTTGAAACTCCACTTCTGAACGATCTGGATCAATGAACTTATCACGTTTTAAACAAAGAAAATACTAATATGCTCATCAAATACTAATACAGTATAACTTGCTTTAAAAATGCTTTAAATGCTAAAAAACATTTGCTCCGGCAGCTGGCGGTTGGAAAGAGTGCATTTCAAATTCTATGATGGCTCAAATCATATAACTCATAATGAGCTATTCAGGGTATGAATTCAAAGGTGCCGTTTTCGAAAAACCCATAAAAAACACAATTTTTGGCATATTATTCACAATTTTCTTTGCCATTTTTGATTGGATTTTTTCCGTTGATGGCTCAAATTGTAGGGCATAATAAGGCTATTATACACACCAATTTTCAAAACGATCAAGTCATTGGTCGATTTGTAGTGATTTTTCAAAATTTTCATCCCCTAATTTCACCCCCTTCCCTTGGACCAATTTGGCTGGTTAACGAACTTGACCAAGATATTAATGATTTTTGTGCAAAATTTGGTCGCTCTCTGACAAGCCCTTCCGGAGTTATCATGTTAACAAGAATCTGTACATATATAAATAAATAAATATATATATATATATATATATATATATATATATATATATATATATATATATATATATATATAACATCACAGAGTCACTTTAAAATAATGGTAATAATATATACAGAAGACACTTGTAGAATTGGAAAAAACATTTAGAAAGAAGACTTAACTTACATTTTTGAGCCAGGGAATATTTCTGGGCTGAAGAAGGCTTGCTTCAGCAGCCGAAATATTCCCTGGCTCAAAAATGTAAGTTAAGTCTTCTTTCTAAATGTTCTTCCAATTCTACAAGTGTCTTCTGTATATATTATTTCCATTATATATATACTCGCGCTTTGCGCTTGTCAGGGGGCTTCGCCCCCTGAAACCCCACAATTTTTTGGTGGGTTGGAATTTTTTTTTGGTAGAAATATTTTTAATATTTGTGAATTTAGAGGTTGAAAATCCTTTTCAGGTTGGAGTTTACCCAGGTAAATGATTCTCTTGAATGATATTGACACAATCTTGGTTGATATAGAAAGTTGAAAATGTCCCCCAGAAACCCCCCCTGCAAAGTAAATTATCATCTTTCTACATATTTATATGTATCTTGGAGTGCTGAGCAAGAAAGGTCCTTTTCACTCATGCTCTAAATTTTCAAATAAAAAAGTTGGAAAAATTTGGGGGGGACCCAAAGACCCCTGGAATTAATTTCCTCAGAATTTTGTAATTTTTAATGTATAAGCGCATTTTTATGGTTCCAATTTGTTCATTTCAGACATTCATCTCATTTGAGGGAAGCTTCGCCCCCCTGAACCCCTGGGATTTTTTTGGTTGAAATTTTTTTCTTGTTAACCCCACAATTTATTGCGGGTTAAAATTTTTTTTGGTTGAACGTTTTTTTTTGGTTGGAGATTTTATTTTATTGGTATTTTTTGCAATTGTGAATTTACATCCCTGATATACCCCCTGAATTTCTGGGTTGTAAAATTTTTTTCTATCTTTTTTTATGAAGTTTTCTTTAAATATCTTTTGGGGGTGGCTTGTGAATATACAGGTTAGAAATCCTTCTCAGGTTAGTGATGTTCTTAGGTCGGACTCCCTCAACCCCCAGATTTGTTTCTAAGAAAAAATTTCTCAATTCTTCTGCTAGAAATTTTTTGAAAAAAATGGAAAATGGTTAGATGTTAAGGTTAGAAAAGTGGAATCAGGTTAATGGAAGACTCACCTCTTTAAAACAACTCACCTTTTTCTCATAACTTACCCTTATATTGGCTGGATCAAGGTTGAATATGTGTATGTTGATTTTTGAAACCCCTATGGTTTATTGTAACTAACTGATCAGCTAGTTGGTTATCACTGATAGAAGGAAAACCAGGTTATGAGTTTACCAGGCATCTCCAGACTTTGGACTGGCCCTTTCTAAAGCTGACATTCTTTGCATATCAGATTATTTTAAAATCATTGTCAATCAACAATTAACAAAGAATGTCAGCTTCAGATAGAGGTGGCTTACCATGCAATTTTTTTAGTATTTATTAGCATAGTGTTATGGATACCACCAGAATATTAATAATATACAAGGCAAATGCAAATTGACAATGCACATGCTTAAAATATTCCAATTCTGTTAGAAATTTATCAAACAATAATCAAGAAAGGTGTTGGATAATGCACAATATTATAAGTCATTTGCAGTTATATACAATGCTGTTAGTTTTCATTCAAAATTATGCTACATAGGTATAGATAAATAATGTTACAACTGATTTTTTACAAGTCATTAGTGATGTTAGTCTAGCAAGTTAGTACAATTCTAGTTGTAAAATGAAAATTTAAGTTTAATATTTTTATAATGATATGATGGTACAGTAGTATTACATCAAATGAGCTACATAATGAAATAATGTTGAGATTTTTTTTCAGTTAGTAATTTTCCCCACATGTTAGTTGTTAGATGCAGTGTTGACAATGCTCAGTCATTAGTGATGAGTCTACAATGAGTCTAGTAAGTTAGTATAATTTATTCTAGTTGTTAAATGAAAATTTTAAGTATTATTACAATTATGCTACATGGGTAGTTAAATAATGTAAGGATAGTTTTTTTTTTGGAGTTAGTAAATTTATTTTCACATGTTAGTTTTTTTTGGAGTTAGTAAATTATTTTTACATGTTAGTTTTTTTAGGCCTACATCAAACTCATGCAAGTGACTTTCCTAGATTACCTTTCAGCATGTGATGAGTTTATGGAAATGGAATTGTAGTGATGAAGAGATCAGTGGATGTGTAATAACATTGTGAATGATGTTGAGAAGGCAATAGATTATGATTCAATGAAGGAAGAAATGAATTCAGAATGAGTCTGTCAGGTGTGTCAACAATCCATTTGCTTGGTAACTCAGGTTTACTCTATAAAAAAATCATCCCATAAATATCAGCTCACATAATTTTTATAGAATAAATATTAGGCATCAACAGTTTTGTGGAATTCCACTTCGTGATAACCTTCAAGAGTCAACATGTTTTCAAATAACAACAAATGGTAATTGAATCACCAAACAATAAATTTTTTAAAGATTCAAACAAAATTCAACTCATTAAAGAAAAAGTACATAGTTTCTCAGAGAACAACAACTTGGGTGATTTAATCACCACACAATAAACTTTGTAAAAAAACTAAATTATATAATCTATAACAAAAACATAACAAAATAATTTGAAAAGAAAACAATTGGAAAAGAAAACAGATTCACCCTGAAGCACCAACTCTACAAACTCTCCCGAAAATCCATAAACCTGATATTCCAATTAGACCAATTGTAAACTACAAAAAAGCACCAGCCTACAAACTTGCAAAACACACAGACAAAGTACTAAGACAACATATCAACATGAACAACCAAACACAACTTAAAAACAGCAATGATCTCATAGAAAAAATAAAAGACATAAACATACCTCAAAACTCAACACTAGCTTCATTTGATATTGTAAACCTATACACAAACATTCCCATCAACGATACCATAGACATAATAAAACAGAAATTACAACAGAAACACACATCTCCAGAATTAATAGAAGAAATTATTGAAAGCCTGGATATTATCACCAAACAAAACTACTTTCAACACAATACAAAATTCTACACCCAACCAAAAGGACTACCTATGGGATCACCAATATCCAGCATATTTGCCGAAATATTCTTACAAAACTTGGAAGAAACCCACATTCTCAACAGTAAATATTCAAAAAACATAATATATTGGTTCCGATATGTAGATGATGTAGTAATGCTGTACAGAGGCAACAAAAGACAATGTGAAATTCTTCGTACATATATAAATAAAATAAACAGAAACATCCAATTCACAGCAGAGTATGAAACAAACAATAGACTGAACTTTCTGGACCTCACAATTTCAAAGACCCCAAACAACAAACATACTTTCAATATTTATAGAAAACCAACAATGTCAGACACCCTCATTCACCAAACATCAAATCACCCAATCCAACACAAACATGCTGCCTTTAAATCAATGCTCCATAGACTGAACACCATCCCCTTATCAACCACAGACTACAACACAGAACTCAACACTATAAAATACCTAGCACAAGCCAACGGATATGAGCCAAACCTAATTGACAGACTCCACCAAAAAATGAAAAATAAAACAGGGAAAAATACAAAAAATGAAGACAAATACATCACATTAACTTACTTCAACTCCAAATCATACAGCATGGCAACAAAATTCAAAAAAGCTGGGTACAACATTGCTTTTTAAACAAAAAATAAAACAAAAAACATCCTCACAAAAAAACAACAAAAAACAAATAAATTTGAGAATCCAGGTGTCTACAAATTGAAATGCACTAACTGCCCAAAATATTATGTAGGGCAGACCGGTAGATCCTTCAATAAAAGATACAGAGAACACATCACCAATCCAGATTCAACCTATGCATTACACCTTATAGAAAACAATCATACCTACACAAACATCAACAACAATTTGCAAATAATACACATAAAAACAAAAGGACCAGAACTCAACACTCTAGAACAATATGAAATATATAAACACATAAAAACCGACCCCCAAAACATCCTAAATGAACATCTAAACTTCAAATCCCATAGACTTTTTGACACACTAATAAATTCAAACAAAACCGCCAACTATTCGTCATAATAAATTTAAATAGTACCGCCAACACCAATGCTTCCTAGACCAATCAGTGACAACGAAATGAAGGCAGTGTTGAAAATGGATTAACATCCGAAAGCGCTCCACATGTGAGTAGAAGTTTATTTAAACTTATATTCAAAAATGTTTGACTGCAGAGTCGTGTAAAATAATTCAGAGTGAAAAAACAAAAGTATATGATTTAGAAAAAAACAAGTATAAATAATTTGAAAGGAAAAAAATTGTTGAATAATTCAACACATGATAAAATCAATCAGGATTGGATAATTCACTAATCATATAATCAAACTGGTGAATGGCTTGCTGACATGAATGTTAGGAAGGAGTGTGTCTCAATATTACATCACACTATGTTTTATTGTAGCTTATCTAGAAGAATTGGTAACTTTCCACATTGGTAACAATCACCAAGATATATAATTTCATAATATAACAATATAAATAAGATTTCAAAATATAACAGTGTGGTAAAGTTATCACCATAAATAATAAAATATGCATCAATAACAGAAGTAAATATAAATAAAACAACATTTAAAATTCTGCTTTAATAACAAGTGGTAATTGTATCACCAAACAATAAAATCTGTGTATAGATAACAAAAATAGAAATTCAATCAAACAACAAGAATAGAAATTCAATCAAACAACAATAATAGGATCTCAATCAAACAACAAATTAAATAAATTTTCATAACAAATGATAGAATATATATTATATCAACAACATAGGTAGATATCAATAAAAAAACCAGCATTTGAAATGCTGATGTAATAACAAGTGGTAATTGCATTACCAATCAATAGAATTTGTAGAAAAAAACATAATATATAATTTAAAGCAACTTTGAGATCACTGCAGATGAATACTGTTTACTTTATACAAACGATTTTGAAGATTGATCTATAATAAAACTGAATAAAAAGATCCCTATAATGTTCCCTATCTATATATCTAGAAGACCATCATAAACAATATTTTTTGCATAAGCTACACCATCTACAATTTGAGTTTGAGGAACAAGAAGACGTATATTTTCTGGTGATCTAGTTCTACTTAGTGCTACATACAATTGACCATGTGTAAAGCAGCCAGTTCTCAAATCTAAGCCCACAAGGTCAATGGTCTGACCCTGGCTCTTGTGAATGGTCATGGCACAAGCCAATTGCAATGGAAATTGCATTCTTATCATTTCAATTCCATCTCTAGCACCCAAAGGGAATTTGAAGGCTATTCTAGATATGATATACATTTTTTGTGAGCCAGGCTTATGGCAAACAATTGAGTGTTTGAGGATTCTATCTATTATTACCTTACTACCGTTCACAAGACCCAGGTCAAAGTTTAAATTACGCATGATTAAACAAACAGCCCCTACTTTTAATGTTAGAACATGATTGGGAACACCTTTATCATGTGCCAAATGTAAAATTGAAGAGTCTATATGGTAGCCATTATCATCAACAACTCTATCCCTACCATATAAATGAACAAAATCTCCATCAAGTAGCTCACAAACCTTGGAGTTGATTTCATGGACATTTGTGATTAATGTTGAAAGAATTGTTTGATTTGCACAAAGCTCTGGATTGTTTAAGATATCTGTGGGGAAAACAAATTCTATCAATTCTTCAAGATTGTCAACATATTTTAACAGAGGAAGAGGTGTAAGTGAGTCATAAAATTCATTTTCATCACCACCTACATTGATGAACTTTGACTCAATTCCATCCATTCCCAAGTCAAGTAGGAAATCACTATAGGCACTGTTACCTGTAACACGATGGGATGTTGAAAGCTTCATTTTTTTAACAGATTTCCATAGTTCAGATCTACATATTGAAGCACCAATTGTGTAGGCTGACCCATGGACATCTGGTAATACAGGTGGTATTTGACAGAAATCCCCTGAAAAAATAACAATTTTTCCACCAAACAAGCTATTCTTATTATTCATTAGGTCTCCAAGAGACCTGTTGATCATTTCTACCATATGTCTATGAGCCATTGGTGCTTCATCAAAAATAATCAGAGAGGCATGTCTAATTAGATCAGCTCTCTGTGTACCATTAGTGATTCCCCAGGATTCATCTGCAGGGAGCTCAATAGGAATTTTAAACATAGAATGGGCTGTAGTACCACCGGGCAAATTCAGTGCTGCAATGCCAGAAGTTGCAACACAAAAAACAATTTTACAATTGGCTCTGAAATAGGCTGTGATAACCTTCAGTAACAATGTTTTGCCAGAACCACCTGGACCATCAAGAAATATAATTCTATCAAGCATGGGGAGGTCATCTGTCATTAGCTCTTGCAAATAATTGAATACAGTGGCCTGATCATTTGAAAGCTTATTCTCCCATTCCTTCACAAACCTATCTTCATCCTCAATCTCATATGCTACTTCTTCTCTTGTCAATTCTGTCTCTCTATCCTCAACAACTGGTAAACCACATGATTTTAATGTGTGTCCATGCCTACGCAATCCATGATCAATTTCAATTAAGGCCTTCCTCAGACACCATTCTTTACTCTTCTCTGGATTCAATTCTCTGAAATCCTCAGACAGTTTTTCTGCAAACTTATCCCACAACTCAGCTCCACTGCCACCTTCTTTCAATATTGTGACAAAAAACCACCTGTATTCTCTTCCAGTCATAAATTGATGGCCCTCTTCTAGAGCCCGCACATACTCATAGCCATCTTCAACAAGACCTACTGCCTGTTGGAATGTCTTACAATCAGGCCCTCCTAGTTCCAACATATTAGAATATCCAAAACATGGGAATCTTACTAACAGTAATCTCAAATGGTATTGATCAGTTCTTGAAGGTGAAATCCAGTTTAACCTGCAAACACAAAGCTTTTGCCTCTTAGTAAGAAAGTTTACACCATTTGGATGTTCCCACACTGGTGAGTTTACCCTATGAGGCCTTGAATTGTGTGACTCATAATCCCTATAAAACTCTTGGTAAGTCAAATTTCTCATTTCAGGCAAGTTGGGTCTAGTAAAATATATTTCAAGTAATGAAAATCTTTCTAATGCTCTATTCTCCTCACCAATTTTGAAAACCTTAAAACTCTGACCCTCTAGATGTACTAGCAAGGCAATCACAGCTGGCTCTTTATGGGTTATATCATATGACAAAACTCTCCATGCAGCATCACTTGATCCAATATACCGTTGTGTCACATACTCCTCCACCTCATTAACCCTGCGCTCTTCCTCAATCATAGCCTCTTTCTCTTCATCAGTTGTCTCAGTAACCTGCACTGCAACTGAGCAAAGTGATCAATGAATGCATCAATGAAGCATCAATGAATGTATTTTCTATATAGGGTTTTGGGAAATGTTTTGAGCATACCTTCTTTTCCTTATCCCAGCATGGCAGTTCTCGCTCACCACCACAAGGACCATGTATCATGTGTTTTAAAACCAGCTCTCTTAACTCTCCATTCACCTCATCATCCTTTGGAATATCAGCCCTTATAACTTTATCAATATCAATTCCTTGAGTTGGCCCTCCCCCCTCCACTCTAAAACAGATATGGGCGTGTGGAAGGCCTCTCATCTGGAATTCAATAGTGTAAATAATATAGACTGATTTTCCAAATATGACACGGATGTCCCTCATCAATTCCCTCAACTTCAAATGAAACACTCTATCTACTACTCCAGGCTGGTCTTTTCTTCTGTTATATTTGGATAGTTTTATTTCATCCCAACAACCAAATGCTGTAAAATTTAAGAAGTAGGTTGGCCCACCCAAATTTGAAACAATGCCCATTGCATCCATGTATGACTTCCTCATGTATCTTGGACTCCCTGTAAAAGTATGAGGCAAGTAAATCCTACCTGGTAGAATACCACCTTCTCCCTGAATTGTTTCATCATCTTGTATATTCTGCCTAAGATTTTCACCCTCTTCTACACCTACTTCAACATTTTCCCTAGCTCTAACACTTGCTTGAAGTTCATCTGCTGGAGCTGCTCTGAGACTAGATTGTTGATTTTTTGTGATGTAATAGAGCCGCTGTGTCTCAATCCTAACATACATATCAACAAGCCACGTTTCTGATAGTTTACCAAACTTACTAAACCGATCATCAGACAGCAAAAGGTTTCGAGTATACCTCAACAGAGAAAATGGCTTACCTTCTGAGGTCTTCAGGTTTATAGACCAGCCGGGAGTGCCCTCTGGGTACAACAATGGGTATGTCATTGGCTCCAGAAAAGGGCTGTTGGCATACAACTGATATGGGTTCTTATCTCCCCATTTCCAAACAGTGACCTGACAAGAGTTATAAGATACTTCAGAATCATGATTAATGTAGGCAACCACCTCACCTGTTGTTGGATGATCACCCAGAACTGGACCATGTGTAGACCTAGAAGTTGTCATGAAAACAATTTTTGCATCTGCAGCTGTTTCATGATGCAGCTTCTTATACTCTGCTAGAAATGGATTTTTACAAGATTGCAAATGTGCAGTAAATCTTCTTATTAGAGTCTTATCCAACTCATCATCAGCATGAAAATCATCATCATCAACATTATCAAATAGAATATTGGAAGCCTTAATGTTACTCTTATCATAAGGTTTTACACTATGATATAATTTACCTCTTATCTTCAAGAATTGTGGGCCCGACTTCTTCATTCCTTGGAGATCTATCCTCTTAGTTGCAAAAGCAAAATAATCATTATATCTAACAGTGCGGTAAGAAAAGTTTTGATCATTATAGGATTCATTATTTAAAGGGGGCAATTTTACAAGGGCTTTACCATTAGTGCAGCACCACTGGGGGAGTATATTTTTCCTATCACCTAGTTCCTCTTCAAATAACCTAGCCTTACAGTGGGGACATCTGGAACAGGTGTCAGAAAGAAGAGACTTATTTTTCAAATAGTATGGCTTTATCAACTTGAGCTTTTCCCCACTGTACTCAGCAACAAGTCCATCTTTTCTAAGTTCTATGGGTAAATGTGTTTTTGGATTATTTTTTTTGTAGTTCCTATCATTCTCTCTATTGCATCCTGGGTGATTGTCCCTAAATGTTTGACTTCTTATCCTATTTGCATCAGGGTTATTCTGACTGTAAGTTCTAACTGCTTCCCTATTCACATCTGGGTTATTTTGACTATATTTTTTCACTGCTTCCCTATTAACTTCTGGATTTTTTTGACTGTAAGTTTCAACAGCTATTCTATGTTGTTCATCATAAGTGAGATCAGATGTTTTAGGCCTACCACGTTTTGATTTAGGGGGCCTACCACCTTTATTAGAGGGGATTATTGAATTATTATTATTTTCCATTTTAGTAATGTCTTTTAATATGACAAACGTTTTAGCTTTAAGTTTTGGGTCTATGTATCTGTATATGAGATTATCTACAATAAGAGGGTCACTACTATCAGGGTTTGGCTTATTTGATACATTTATTTTAGGTGATTTATTATGTGGATTTTCTGAAACATCTATTAACCTAACAGTGGGTTGCACATGTAGTTTTTTATCAGACAAAATATTAGCAGAGATATTTAGTTTTATTTTTTTATTGGCATGGATTAGATCTACTTCAAATAAATTTTGCTCACTTGAATATACTATTATAGCCTCTGAAACACTACCTACAGGAACCACCAAGTCTTCAGAAACAATATTTGGATGAATTCGATAAATATTATATACAGCGAGAGTTTCTGGAAGGTTTTTTGAAATACTAGCACTAGTCAAGAGTAAGTTAGCAAGCTGTATTGTACTATCACACTTGAACACCCTACCTTTTCCATTCTCAGACCACCTGTTTAAACAATCAACAGCATGTGAATTGAACAGGTAGAATTGATCATCATCACACCAAATTGAGACAGCCGAATTTTGACCTAGAAATATGTAACCACTCTGACTATCATGCAAAAATATGTTTTGAAGTTTCTCATCCAAACCATGCACATGCTCTGAATAAAGTCCAGATCCAACATATTCATGCTCAATTTCAAATTCCCTGCCATTGAAATGAATAATTTTTTCAACTTCTTCAATCATCAAGTGAGGATATCTATGGGATGGCCCTAATTTTTGTTTTGTCTGCCTGTAGTTTTGGCGCAATCAGACAACAGACATAAAGAGTAGCCCTAACCTCAAATACGTCTACAGAGAAATGACAACCATCGACTAGAATATCAATAGTTGCGCATAGACTAATCAATATTACAATCCTGAAACTTGTTACATGGAAAATAAATCATTTTAAAATTTCAAACGCATTATGAATATAACTGGCACAATACTTTTAGCACATTCATAGCAATCAAATGCTTCCAGATGATCTTGCATGACTTGGAGTTTTGCACGGCGTGAGCAAATAAAGATTCAATTGATTGTTTTCAATACGATAGTCATCAAGTATTTACAATTATTCGCTTTGCGGGCTTTGATTTAAAATAATCACAAGTTCAATTTATAACTCTTTTCAAGCATTTTGAAATAAAACCAGCAATATATATGCACATTCACATCATTATGCTTCCCCTCGTCCTAAAAGTGAAATAAAACTCAAAGATAATTCATTTATGTCAATTTCAATCCCAACCCCTGCTTGGATTAATTGAAGATGAGGGTTGATTTTTGCTAAATTTTGGAGGATCAATCCTATAATTAACCCTATAATAATTATTGCAAGAGCGAGAGGAGAAATATAAGGGTGTGCTTCACAGACCAATTGGGGGTCATAATATAGGCCAATAAGTCTGCCAAGTTTTGCCCTGATCGGGTTTGAGAGTGATATGGGCGCCTGACGAAATTTGAGTGGGTCTAATATCAACTAAAGAATCAGTTGATGATATACAATATATTACAAAATAATTATATACCACTTGATTGGAATAATAAAAATTGGAAATGAAAGATGAAGAATGGAAATTAATAGTTGGATGACCTACAGTACAATTATGTAGGAAAAATGAAAACTATACTTTTTTATTTTTTATATACTTTGTACTATTTATAATATAGGTAGTAAAAATGAGTAAATATATGGTAAAGTATTAAAGAAAATAATATAATAAATATTCCACTATAAACTATTTTTCAGGACACTGAAGTCAATGTTGTGAAAATTAGTTCAGAGTGAACTAGTAAATATTTAATGGAAAACAAAATAGATGATAATAATAAATAGTACAAATAAAGTATGAATATTATTCCATTTATTTATTTATTCATTCAAGAAAATGAATAGTATGGAACAAATTTAATGTCACACGCACTGTTTTTTTAACTATTAGCGTTTTGCGCGGATTCAATAGCTTCAAAAAATTTTCATTGAAATTTTTTTTCTTGAAATACCACTTCATGAACACTGAACCAGATGTAGAATTGAATTCTAAGCATTTTCCTTACTATGGAAAATCAATGCCAGACGCACCGTTTTCGAGCTATTAGCGTTTTTGCGCTGATTATGAATGATGGAAAATTTTTCAATTAATTTTTTTTTATCGAAATATTACTTTATGAACACTGAACCAGATGTAGAATTGAATTCTAAGCATTTTCCTTACTATGGAAAATCAATGACAGAGCTATTCCGTTGAAAATCAATCCGTTTTCGAGCTATTAGCGTTTTTGCGCTGATTATAAATGACTTGGATATATTTTCATGTTAACATTTTAGGATGATTAATCTCTGATAGCTTAACACATAAAAATATTATAATTTCCTTCAAGTATCAAGAATATTTTTTCAACATTTATTCTTAGTGTTTAATTCGATGGTGAGCTCACATTTTATTGATATAAATTTATATGTACCATAAAATTGCAAAATAAGAGGTCGTTTCAAATATTTAATTAAAAAACTAAACAAATTACCATGAGAAACTATTATTTATTGTGATATAAATACATAATAATAATATGTATTTCATCATAAATCATATATTAATACATATGATATTTCATATGAAAAAAGGTGAAAATCATTATTCAGATTTCATCATTTTTCCACTATAATTTCACGTTATCAATTTTACTATTTTTCCACTTTCACCTTTTCTACGTGAATTACACGTTATCAATTTCACTAGTTTTCCACTTTCACTTTTTTCACGTGAAAAAGACCAATCCATTTCAACTTTTTACCTTTTAACTTCTTTTGCACGTGAGAAAAACGTTATTTTCACTTTGTGTGCTATTTGGCAAGGCTCTTGCAATTGCTACATGTGATGTATTGAACTTTTTGTACCAATAATTGTGCACTTTATCTGGTCCAGGTGCTTTCCAACCATGTGTGCCTTGAATTACCATTTCAACTTCTTCCACAGATATATCACCACCTCTCATCACCTCCACATCTTGCCTTAACTTACTGTCTTTCTCTTCTCAACCAGCCTGCCTGTCTGTCATGTACCACTGGATTTTCCCATATATCAGTCCAAAATTCAGTAATTGATGCCTCCACTGTTGGTCTTACCTCACCATCATTTGCAATTGGAGTCTCCATCTTCTGACAAAACATTCGTTGATCTTGAGTGAACATTCTATTTTGTATCTTTCTCTTATTACTCTCTTTGTTCCTCCTTAGTCTCTTGGCATACACAGCTAGCTTTTGCACCCTGAAAACATTTATATCTGCTAGCATATCTCTGTCAACAAACTCAAGATCTTGAATTTGTGATATGATTCTCTGAACATGTCTTATTAACCTTGTTGAACGATTTCCCATCTTATATTGAGAGAGTTGGCCTCTTGTTATTATTATAAAATTTACATAAATAGAACTAAGGACTTCCGCTTCTGCAAATATTGACTTAATATGCCTGAGCATGGTTTTTTGTAGCTATAGTTTCATTCAAAGAATCTCCTCCTGCTATTCCGTTTTTCAGTCAATTTTTGCAGTATCAATTTCTATAATTAAATTCGTATCAGTTATTATTCTAATCACAGTAGTATCCACACTGCAAATTGATATAACTGGTATATTTGATTGTTTATTCTACATGTTAACCGGAATTCCAAATCGAAAATCGTGTATAGAATACAATTCTAGGAAATAATATTACTCAACTGACTGATCTAGACCTTCCAAGTCAGGATCAAAAGCGGGGATAGCAGACAATAATAACACAATTATTACCGTATTGATAAAAGTAATGTTTACTTTTAGAGAGGTGGCTGTTCATTCGACTCGCATTACATATCGTGGGCTCTACAAGACAAGAATATCAAGTTCGTTGGTTCCTACAACAATTATTGTAATCGACACAAAATGGCAAAAATCAATTGGGCATCGTGATAGCACTGTCATGTGAGTATCATAATACATATTAAAATCTGAACCCAAAGTTATTAGATTAGATTCAAATTTGTAATAACCTTGGTCTAAGCCTGCCCACATCCACTGACAGCTCGATCATTTAGATCTGGGCCCTATTTCACAACGTAACAAGTCTTGTTACTAACCATGATGGATTTGCTTTGGTCATTTCATCACCTAACAGGGTCCTTTTGGGTAATCGTTCTGAATTAGTTGTTCTATTACCTCAGCTCAACCTGGGTATATTATTATTATTAGCGTATGGCTCTATCTACCTAGTGGGTATATGATTTGAACGTATTTAATTCAGTAGCTTCCGTGAAATAAGCAAAAGTGCAGATTCTGAACATTGGAAAACCTTATTACAGGCGTAACCTTGGAAGGGTTTCAAAATTTATTGAACACAGCATTTCTAGATCTAATCTGGACCTGTTTACCAGATTTCAACAGGGTTTTTCACATTTTCTGTCAATTGGTTCTCAAAAAATAAAAAAAAAATCTCCGAAAAATAGTAAAACGCTAATAAATTAAATTAAACGACATAAATTAAAATTTTATTCAAAATTTTCCAAATTAGTTCATCTAGTAATCTTGTTCAACCATTGCATTTACAGTAAGGATTAGTCGTTTCAAGGCGGAAGATATGCAACCCACAATACATCAAAAGTTTTGGAAAACTGATTACTGGCGTAATATTTAACGGTTTTCAAAAATATTTCAACACAACATTTCTAGACCTTATCTGAACCTGTCCACCAAATTTCAACATTTTCTACCGAAATTCTCAAATATCTGGTGTATCCTTATGAAGTTTTGAAATTCTGTTCTTAGTACGCGTCTAGAGGCCAACTGAACATGTCTGTCAAATTTGAACGCATTCGGTTTGGTAGATTTTTAGTTCTGCTGATGAGTGAGTGAGTGAATGAATGAATGAATGCCATTTCGGTTTTATATAATTATAGAGATTTTCTAATCCAGCTGATTACAGGCGTTTCACAAACGCACAAATTATTGTAGACTTGAGATAACAAGTGAATTTTAACAATTTTACAAGCGTTCCGCCGGTTATGAACAAGACTGTTTCACGAACGTTGGCATGGTAACAAACAGTTACGACCTAAGTGAGTAAGTAAGTTGATAAAGATGCTTTTCAAGGCCTAAATATTATTTTTAATGATTTGAACTTTTTTATATATTTTTTCTTTGTACATTTTATTATGCCCAATGAGTCAGAAAATTTAATTCAATAAATTGAAAAAAATCATCAGTACCAGTAGAATACAGGCTATGTTTATAACATGTGAGATGAGGGAAGACTACTCCAAGCTCACTGTAATATTTTTCTGGTTTAATAAATGGATCTAAATGGATTGTCAATGTTCCTTCATTTTAATATTATTTTTATTCCAAATAACATAAGGGTTCAAGTAATTGGATTTTCAATGATCCATATATTTTCATAATCAATTTTACCAATCTATCTTTACAACAAATAAGTTGAATTTCAACCAAAACTATATCATTTCAAACTATTAATAGTATCAACAACCGATACAGATGGCACTGATGGATGGAAACACTGAGCTAAAGCGAATGTATTGTAGCTCAGTGGGTGGAAACACTTGTGATTTTATAGAATTGTGAAATTTTGCAGCTCTGTAATGGTTGGAACTATTAAGAGGTTGAATAGTGGATTTAATTTTAATATTGGGACAAATTTTTGCATTTCTATTATCAGGTTACTGCACCCTGGTTATTGAATCAAAGATGGGTTGAAATATTCTCCTATTTTTCTAATCATCACGTGCCTGTGAAGAACATTAAGCTTATGACTTCATTTTCCCTTTCTTCAATAGGAACAAATGCTCCGGTGGAACGCGTTTTCTCAATATTCAATTACATTTGGTCACAGGAAAGTCACAAATGAAAATTTCGACCATTAAAGCAATGTTGCTAGTGGAATGTAACTTTGAAATGCACTGTGTAGTTTATGGAATTCCTAACAAAAACTTGACGTTTTAAAGAAGATTCAGTCATCGGAAAAGTATTGACACAATGAGCAACTTAAATATAGACAAAGTGTGGCTTCTCCTTTTTTTGCACTGTTTGGTGGAAAAACTATACAGAGTGTTTCTGTAACGAACTAACAAACTTGGTGAGGTGTCCCCTTACATCAAATCAAGGAAAAACATTCTCGTAAACATAGGTCGTGAAATGCTCTATTGAGGTATCATTCCCAAGAGGCAGCTCGAGCTGTCGCAGCTTTATCTGCACTGCTTGAGCTGCCCGGCTCTAGCTGCAATGTATAAGGCCGCTATTACACGATAATAGTTCTATGTCATACATCTATTATCAAAGATATTATAATATGTTCTCTATAGGAGAACATATGACATAGTCTATGTTATAGTCTCGGTTACAAAGCGTTTTTGGGGGTTTGTTCCATGGAACTTTTCTGTCTACTTGGTGTAAGGAATCAGCCTGAGAAGTATTGCACATTCCTCCTGAAACACCCTGTATAGCGCTAAAATATATTAAAAGTGTAATGCTACTGATCAAAGCAAGCATCTTGATAGCTAATAGGAGAAACAATTAACATTGATAAAATTTCCATGCAAATTTCAATATGGCGGACAAAACATTCAATGTCACACTCACATTTGAGTAACTTACCTCAATTTGGTAGATCTCTCAATTTTATACCCACTGTAAGCTTCATGTATCATCAAAATTTGATTTCCTATGTATGATAAATTTATTAAGCGTTTTCAAACTGTTCATCTACTCTCCACCTGAAACAATGTATTTCTCTGTCTGAAGATGCAGCAAAAATGCGATAAAAAATAAAATACAGCAAAAAAATAATCTTTTGTA
The DNA here is from genome assembly GCA_017141385.1 of Sogatella furcifera. Taxonomy (NCBI): domain Eukaryota; kingdom Metazoa; phylum Arthropoda; class Insecta; order Hemiptera; family Delphacidae; genus Sogatella; species Sogatella furcifera. The sequence goes on along the minus strand of CM029554.1, from coordinate 33,055,533 downwards.
CCGAACAAAAGCACGATGGCACAACAGGACAGTCGATGCTTTTGACGAATACTTCAATACAATTGGTACTATAGACACTTGGACATGCTCCGACAATCAAGGGGTAAGAATGCGCCTCAAAAAAGTAAACAATCCCAACTTAATTTAGACTCCAATTGAATTGAGAATCTTAAACATTATGCGATTATCTCTCTGATTGATTGAATTGATGAAAAGTGTATAAAACAATAACTGATTTCAGTTACCGTATTCATCAATGTCCCAAAGATTATCTAAACAGAAAGAATTTTTTGACAAAACACAGAGATGTTTGTCCATCACAAACGTTTCCTAATTCTAAATTGACTCTCTCCTCAGAAATTTCAAAAATATTGCTCAGGGTGACTTTTTAGTGGTTCTAGAATAAGGTTTATAGAATAGTAGAGGTGGGCAGAGTGAAACAGCTGGCTAGGAAAGCTATGATATTGAAGTCACGGAGTTCCGGAGTTCACGGGAAATAGTCCGTTAACGTGTCTCAGGAATGCTCTCCAGCTGGACTTCTTCAATTATGAATAGCAATGCTACATTATAAGCTACATCTATATCATTGCATTTGATAGCATTGCTATCCATAATAGCATTAGCCCAGCTGTAGAGTACCATAGTACTGCTTCAATTCGCCCCACGTCTACTATTCTATACACCTTGGTTTAAGAGTTGAAGAAGAAGATGATGTTTATTGAATCATGCTCACTTCCATTTATTCCATTAAGTTTGATTACTACAGCTCATTCATTCGTTAGTGACACATCTTAGTAGTTTGGTGATTTTTTGGCTTGAAATCTTTCAAATTTGTGCAATATTTTTCTAATTTTCAATATTGTTTTCTTTGGTGTATGATATTTATTTAATTCCGGCCATCAACATTCCAAATTCAAAATTTCAGTGTTATTACTGGATTGAAAATTATGTGTTTACTCAGTGCTATTATATCATATAACCTCATTTTGGAGAATATTGACTTTATTATAAAATTTTTGGGAAAGGAATAGCACAGGCTATGCCTATATTTTCCTCCCAATTAAAGTAGTTGTATGAATAAAAGAATAAAGATCTTCACTAAATTCTTTGCATCTTCAAATCCACTGTGACTGGGGGAGCGCTTGCGGATGCAGTCGCGAATTGAGCGGAGCGAGATCTTTTTGACGTAACAACGTCTTATAAATTGGTTTGCTGGGTGACACTTCAAGAAACTACGTTACGGAAGTGATCACCCGGAAGTGGAAGAGCAAGAGAGAGAGAGAGTGAGAGATAGGCATACACATGTTAGTGTTTGGCCATAACCATCATGTTGACAAAAAAATAATATGTTTTATTATAAAAATAATTTTAAAACCACTCAAAGTAGTTGTCACGTAAAACTTTCGCCCGTATACCGACTTTACAGGCAACCATGCAATTTTTTTGTCAAAAAATGTTTGAAGTAGGGACTCAAAAAGTTTATTTATTTATCCCAGACTCTTAACCTTAGCTGAACAACAAATGGTGAAAGTGGCTCAAAATATATTTTTCGCCATACTCGTATGTAATTCACAACTTTCCAAGCTAGATTTGCGTTTGGGAAATTGCTGTTTACAGAGAATCAAAGATCAGCTGTTCTGAATGCGGGAATAATCATTTTGATGATTATTACAGCACTAATCATCATCACAATGATAATTACAGCACTGAAAATCTTGTCCAGCTGGTTTTTCCGAATTCTGACGTATGATCAAATCATCAAATGATGTGTAAGCCAATCCTTTTTTTCCTTTTTACGTCCTTAATATTAACCATGGCAAGTTTGCATGAAATCAATCGTGCGGTTCTGGAGGAGTAATTTATCCTTACAGAAAGTGACTTTCCTGATCCATTAGAGCTTCGCTTCGCTCCGCTCAAATATACCCTTAGAAGGATACAATAGGTAATGAAATAGCTCCACCAACTGAAGAGTAGTTGCCAGTGCCGCATTTAGCAGTTCAGCGCCCCTTGGCCTACACAGACCAAAAAGCGCCACCTCCACTCTCCCCTTACACCTGAGGTCCTTCCCTTTCTCACGGACTATGACGACACCTCCATCCCTCATACACGTACATTATTTTTCTCATAACTGTTTCAGATTCAATAAATATTTATAGGCTAAGAACTTAGTAAAACATAGGCTACTAATATTATTCTTATTTCAAGCCTAGAATATATTACAACTTACATTTCTAATGGACAACATTCACAAAGTATGTAAATAAGAAATAATAGCATTACGTCAAGATTTATAATGTAAATCTATACTTAATAAACAATCATATTTCAGAGATTCATTAGAAATCTCGGTCTAACAAAGTCCAACTTTTCTGCAAAAAACATACAGTGATGAGTAGTTCGTAAAATTCTTATTTTACAGAAATTTTCTTCTTTGCTGTGATTCTACAAAAGTTCTTGTTATTTCTCAGAAGTCAATGCTTTCAGTAAGTTCAGACTCAATAGCCATTGAGTCGCGTCAGCATACACGTGTGATAACTATGAATCATATTTCATAACACTGTGAATGTCGGTCGCTACATTGGGCCAAGTTAATAAAAACAAGTAAATACTACATAGTACGGTCTGTCTAGTAAAGTCTTTACTACCTAGTAAACGCTCGCCCGGTTAGTAATCACTTGCTTCGAAGTGAATAACCCTAGTACGCTCTCTTCTAGTGTTTACTAGGAAAAACCCAAGTCTTTACTAGAGAGTATACTCTCCAGCGCTTTTATTCACATAGAATCTCCCTAGTTCTTACTAAGCAGCTATTCATAGATGTGTTTGCAACCGAAAACAAAAAGTTCAAGTCTACCTGAATGAATTCTCTTTATTCATAGTCCTACATTTGAATGAATAAAATTATTGATTGAATCAAGCTCTACACATGAGAATATTTCTAATCTCTCTCAAATAGAAGAAATTTTGATTCTCTTGAGCATATTTGTTTGTGGATATCTAGAAACTGTTCTTAAAGTGGAAATGTCAATTTGAAAAATAATTTTAAGATCAAATTATTTTGATTTACAGATAAAATAATTTATTGAATAATCAGGCTACAGTCCATAGAATATTTTTTAAGAGGAAACTTTCCAGGATATCTGCTGTTCTGTTTTAAAGTGAGACAGTTTAAAATTGTCAGTTTAAAATTGAAATAAGTTTCAAATTAAGAGTTACCAGTTTCTATTTTCTATAGTTACTAATAATCTATTTTCATATAAAATTGATTAGGCTACTTATAATCTGTCTCAATAATAGTGATTTTCTTGAAATTTATACTTATTTATTTGAGTACAAATGTACAATACGGGTAGAAGAAAATAATCAATCCCCCAAAACTTCTTCTATTCCTAATTAAGTCATAATATTCCTTGATAAGAAAAGACAGGAAATTGAAACTAGCACTATCTTGCTTTTGGATATTAGAATTTCATTTTCGAATTTCCAAATCCTTTCATGATGGATTCCAACCACCGCATTGAATGAATAGGCTGGACAAGAAAGCAAAATTGAAATAAAATAACATGAAACGAGTAGGCCAACTAATTTTTTTTTTGTACTCGGTTCAACCATTTTGGTATTCTTCAGGTGTGGGCCTATTCTAGATATTTCTCAGGAAATAAAATTAAGAATAGCCATGGATTCTAGTCACACTGTTAATCACAGTTAGGTGTAGTAGGCATAATGTGTAAGCCTACAGGTGTACTTCTTTTTATTATAATATTGGTCAACTGAAGACTGATCAATGAACAGTGGAGAGCTGCACAAGATATTTGTTACCTGCCATCAACCCAATTATGGTACTGCTTTCATTGATTCCTAGAAGAGGGACAAACATAATTATTATTCTCACGCAGTTTCTTCTATAGCCTTTGTATTTCTTCAATGCTCATATAGATGACATCTGCTATGACCTATTCACTACCTGCCATCCTACTAATTACAGAATCACGGTATCGTAGTCTAGGCCGAAGATGAAAAATCTTTGGAAGTTCTGGTCAAATATTAACACTATAATTATACAACTGCAAGCATACCTAGAGGTGGACATTAAAGATTTTTATGAAATCATGACATTTTTGGGGTTTTTTCGATGGGGGTGGTTGATGAATTCCAGGTCGAGTGGGGGAAAAATCCGACATTTGCGAAAAGTCACCCCTATTTTTTTTAAACCGCGAAAATTTAGGGTAGTTTTTGGTGAATTTTTTGATTTTTTTTTATTGTTTTGTTTTGTAGAGGACTTCAAGGTGCAGAGTTTGGTATATCTACTTTTGTTCCGGGGGGTCGTTTTAGGGGTGAAATTTAGGGGTTGAAAAAATGAACTTTTTCATTGTTGAGATATTTGAAAAATTCTTTCTGCCATTCGATTTGTTTTTTTGGGAGGAATTTTTTCGTTTTTTAAAAATTGGTCTACCTCTGCTAGATACAGGGTGACGCCAGGAATAGTGGTCATTTTTGGAAAATTCCTGTTTTTGAGCAAATTTCAACTTTTTTTATTGAAAATGGTAGCTGAAAGTGAGTGGATTTTGATTTTTTGGTTCTTAACTCTGTGGGGGTGGTATTGCGCAAACGCGTATGGGGGTGAAAAATATCGACTTTTTCATCTTTGGAATTTTTGAGAAATTTTTTTTTTCATTGTATAGAGCGTTGAAGGACGATTCGGAATCTATATACAAAAATTAATTTCATTGAAAATTGGAGACGCCATATTGGAAAATGGCCTATTTTTTCATAAATCATTGAATAAAATTTTTTCTATGGGATTGAGCTCTGTTTTGACAAGTTTATGTGAAAGTAGACAATTTTTTGATGGGATCCTAAGAAAATCAAGATTCCAGCTTCAGAATAGCGGATTCCAGGGTGGGGGTGAAAAAAGGGTAAAAATGTAAATTTCGAAATTTTTGTAAACTTTTTTCTCTCATCAGATAGAGTTCAAAAAACTATGATGAACACCGTTTGAACGGGCTTTGTAACTTTTTGCAAAAAAAAGTTATGGCTGAAAAACATGTTTTTAGTAAATTTTTTAAAAAATTTGGGTTTTTTGGGAAAATCAAAATTCTTGTTTGATGGAAATTTTGACATTTCTCTCTTGTATATCAACTATAATGTAAGTCTCAACATAAAATTGTGGGGGAAATCGATAAATAATTTTTTTTGCATTATACAGGGTGTGCTAAAAAAACCTTAATTTTTATTTTTAGGTTCTATGTGAGATTTATCATCGCCAATCAAAAGAGCTATAAGAATCAAGTAAAAAACATTTTTGAAGTTTTTTTCTATGATCATCCCCTACTGAGTTATTAGGAAATAAATGAATTTGAAAAACCACCCCTAAAATTGAATTTTTTGTTTGAATGATTATTTCGGTTTTTATGATCGAAAGTGGTAGTTAACTGAGGGGCATGAACAATGACACCCAAAAAACACCCTTAATGTCCACATGGGGTGATTTTTTAAGGGGTTAAAAATATAAAAAAATCAAAATTTCGAATTTTTGGGAAATAAAATCCAGAACCTTGAAGAGCGTGAAAAACTGAACATTTTTTGTATTCGAACATTTTTGCTCAAACCACTCCTTGAAAAGTTATAGAGGATTTTGAATAAATTCAAAATCGGAAAAATTACTTTTAAAGGGGGGACAATGGAATTTTCACAAACATTTTTTGATCAACTTGTAGGGGATAGAAAACTGAACAAAAAACTCTATTGGACCAAACCTCCAAAATCAACCCCAAGACACTAAAGTGGCAAAAATGATTGTAAAAAATACAAAAACATGAGAAATCAGTAATTTAGGGGTTGTAAACCATGAGAAAATCAATTAATGAGTGAGCGAAGCGAGCATGCCGGTCACATCCCACTCACTTAAGACAAGCTTAGGGGGCGCAGCCCCCTTCTGAGCGAGCGTAGCGAGCTATCAGGAAACAACTCCATGCTGAGTGGAGAGAGTACATTGTGACATCAAGCTCCATTGAACGCCATATACCCAATTGACTTCAAGCTCCATTGAACGCCATATACCCAATTGACTTCAAGCTCCATTGAATGCCATAAGATATACTCAATTGACAATATTTTGACAAAAAAAAAACATACAATTTTCTAGAAGAATCAATTCTCCTTTAGAACCATCTCTATATGACTCTATAAAACTCCCTCAGCCCCAATCAAACCATCAACAAACTTCCATCAAGCACCATCGAATGCCATTCAGCTTTATTGAATTCATACAACTTCATTGAATGCCATCAAATTCATTTGAAATTCATTTATTTTTGAATTAAATACTAAGTCATTCTATTGGGAAAACTTATTGAGAAAAGTTGAAAATTGGAAAGAAAAATACTCAATTGGAGAATTGAATTCATAACCTCAAAAAGCATGGGAAACTGAAGTTTTTTTGTATTTGAACATTTTTTCTCAAACAACCCCATGGAAAGTTATGAGGGATTTTAGATAATTCAAAATTGAAAAAATTGCTTTTTAGGGGTGAAGAATGGAGATTTCAGGAAAAATATTCTGATCATTTTGTAGAGGATGAAAAACTGAACAAAAGACTTCCTGGGATCAAACTTCCAAAATCAACCCCCAAGACACTAAAGAGGCAAAAATGAACACAAAAACATGAAAAATCTGTAATTTAGGGGTTGTAAACCATCAGAAAATCAAATAATGAGCGAGCGAAGCGAGCATGCCGGTCACATCCCACTCACTAAAGACAAGCTTAGGGGGCGCAGCCCCCTTCTCAGCGAGCGTAGCGAGCTATCAGGAAACAACTCCATGCTGAGTGGGGACAGTACCTGGTGAGATCAAGCTCCATTGAACGCCATATACACAATAAACACAAATTATTCTCACAAAAAAACGCAATCTTCTAGAACCAACTCTATTTGACATTATTGAACTTCACTAACCTCAATCAAACCATCAACAAACCTCTCTATCAAGATCCATTGAACGCTATTCAGCTCTATTGAGTTCATACAACACCAATAGACATCTTAATTCCACTCTATTTGACCTTATTGAACGCCATCAAACTCAATAGAATGCCATTGGATGCCAAGATATTCAATTCAAATTAATTATTAATAATTGAATTAATCACTGACCCAACTCTGACAGGCTTGCTTGTTCCAGTATAGTTTAAGAAAAAACTATAGAAACTCCAGAAACTCTATTGGACTTTATTGAACTGCATTGAACTTGATTAAACGCCATTAAGTTAGAAAAAATAGTATATAACATTGACTTTATTGAACTCTATCAGAATAAATGAAAATTCTATCATAATCGTTGGACTAGTGTATTTATTTATTTCATTACACTAGAAAATAAATTTTCATAGAGTTCTATTGTATGTATGTCTGGCTCAACAGCCCATGAAGGGCCTAAGCCTACCAGCTGTTTGCCAGTTTCAAATTCACTCTACTATACAGCCCGTCCAAGCCAAGAAGACACCTTGGCACTTCGGGAAAACAGCATCATCCTGGCCCAAAAGCCATAAATTCTCAATCAGAACTCACATTTTCCAAACCAACTTTGGCCGAGCTAAAGCCGCCCCCTCCACCACGCCAGAATTCCCCCCTCCCCAGCCGGACATACCATACAGCAAGAAAATAATCATCAACCAGGATAGAGGTAACATGTGGTTAGCACGTTGATCCTCTCAACCATAAGCCAGTCTCAGCAACCATTTGGCGGCGCAGAACACCTCTGAATAACATGCAGTTAATCAGTTATAGTGTAATGCAACTATTACTATTCCTCCAGAGACAAGAAACAACTGACTGTCTTTACTAACGACAGCCAATCTCCCAAAGAAGGGACATAGAGTTCTATTAAACTCATTAAATTTTGTTATTGAACGCCATCAAACACTATTATCAAACCTTATTCAGCTCCATTGAACGCCATTCTACTACTAAAAAACATCATTGACTCCCAATGAATTTCATTCTACCAAAAGATAACTTGAGCATAAACATCCATACCATCCATATCTAATTCCATTCAATGCGATTCAATGCCATTAATCCCAATTAATTGAGCATCATCAATTACTCAAAATTTACAAATGCCATTAGTTAACATTATTGTGCGCCATTTTACCAGAAAAAACTCTATTAAACTTCATACTACCAAAATAAAATTAACTTTGAAAGTTAAAATTACCACAAAAAACTCCATTAAACTTCATACTATCAAAATAAAATTAACTTTGAAAGTTAAAAGTTAAACTTGAAATTTAAAAACTCAAAAGTCAACTTTTATGATGAACATCTATACCAAGATCATCCCTATAAGAATAGAACTCAACTCCATTTCAATCAACTCAGAGCAAATGCCATAAGATACCCTAGAAGTTGAGAAATAGAAATCCAAGCTAAAGATAACTTAAGCATGTTTATCCATACCATCCATATCCAATTCCATTCAATGCCATTGGATGCCATTAATCTCAATTACTTGAACTTCATCAATTACTCAAATCAGACAAAGGCCATTATTCAACATTATTGTGCTCCATTAAATGCCATTTAATGTTGTAATGGTGACCAGTTCCTCTGAATTCAATTTATGAGCCTCAAAAATTGCTTCCCGGTGGTTTGGAACCCACGTGAAGCAGTAGGTCCATTCATCCCATCATCATCCTTCCTATTACCCACGCAAAGGCCCAAGAGCCCTTGTGGGCATCACCCACACAAAAAAATACCACAAAATACTTCATTGAACTTCATACTACCTAAATAAAATTAACTTTAAAAGTTGGTAGTTGGCCTTGAAATTTAAAAACTTAACATCCATACCAAGATCAACCCTATTAAAATAGAACTCATCTCCATTTCAATCAACTCAAAGTAATAGTCATAAGATACCCTAAAAGTTGAGAAAAAGAACTTTGAAACATATTTCCATCATTATCTCAATAACCATTCAAGTTACATACTTCTCATTGGTTCCATTGGATTTATCAGCTGATTTTACATAAGAATTGATCATTTTTGTTACTACACCGACCCTTAGAAAAAATATCTGATGCAACCTAAAACGCTTATCAGAACAAGCAATCCCAACTTTCAACCACGGACTTGTCCAACGGGGGTGCAGGGGGTGCTAACCCCCTGCCGAGCACGCGAAGCGCGAGTTTACTACTATAACTCTACAACTGTAAGCACATGTAGAGAAGACATTAAAGATTTTTATGATGGGGTTGTGTAGGGGTGAGGGGGTTGATTTGGTTGGTTCTGATATATGCCAAAACCACCCAGAAAAATCCGACATTTGCAAAAAGTCACCCCTATTTCTTATAAACCGCGAAAATTTAGGGTAGTTTTTGGTGAATTTTTCAAAAAATTTTTATTGTTTAGTTTAGTAGAGGACTTTCAGCTGCACAGTTTGGTATATTCATTTTTGTTTTGGGGGGTCATTTTGGGGGTGAAATTTAGGGGTTGAAAAAATGAACTTTTTCATTGTTGAGATATTTGAAAAATTCTTTTTGCCATTCGATTTGTTTTTTCGAGAGGAATTTTTTCATTTTTTAAAACTTGGTCTATCTCTGCTAGATACAGGGTGACGCCAGAAATAGTGGTCATTTTTGGAAAATTTTTGTTTTCAAGCGAATTTTGACTTTTTTTATTGAAAATGGTAGCTAAAAGTTAGTGGATTTTGATTTTTTGGGTCTCAACTCTGTAGGGGTGGTATTGCGCAAACGCGTATGGGGGTGAAAAATATCAACTTTTTCATGTTTGGAATTTTTGAGAAATTTTTTTTTTCATCGTATAGAGTGTTTGAAGACGATTTGGAATCTATATACAAAAGTTTATTTCGATCAAAATTGGAGACGCCATATTGGAAAATGGCCTATTTTTTCATAAATCATTGAATAAAATTTTTTCTATGGGATTGAGCTCTGTTTTGACAAAATTAGGTGAAAGTAGACAATTTTTTAATGGGATCCTGAGAAAATCAAGATCCCACCTTCAAAATGGCGGATTTCAGGGTGGGGGTGAAAAAAGGGTAAAAATTAAAATTTTGAGATTTTTGAAAACTTTTTCCTCTCATCAGATAGCGCTCAAAAAACTATGATGAACACCATTTGAACGGAATTTGTATCATTTTGCAAAAAAAAGTTATGGCCAAAAAACTTGTTTTTAGTGATTTTTTTAAAAATTTGGGTTTTTGGGGAAAATCAAAATTTTTGTTTGATGGAAATTTTGACTTTTACCAGTCGTATATCAACAATAATGTGTGTCTTGTCATGATTTTGTGGGAAAAATCGATAAATAAATTTTTTTTTCATTATACAGGGTGTGATAGAAAAACCTTAATTTTTATTTTTAGGTTTTATGTGGAATTTATCACTGCCAATCGGAAGAGCTATGAAAACTGAGTGAAAAACATATTTAAAGTTTTTTTCTATGATCATCCCCTACTGAGTTATTAGGAAATAAATGAATTTAAAAAACTACCCCTAAAATTGAATTTTTTGTTTGAATGATAATTTGGGTTTTCATGATTCAAAGTGATAGTTAACTGAGGGGGATGAATAATGACACCCAAAAATCACCCCTAATCACCACATGGGGTGATTTTTTAGGGGGTTAAAAATATCAAAAAAATCAAAATTTCGAATTTCACAAAAATCAAATCTATAACCTCAAAAAGCGTGAAAAACTGAACATTTTTTGTACCTGGATATTTTTTCTCAAACCACTCCTTGGAATGTTATAAGAGATTTTAGATAAATCCAAAATTGGAAAAATTAATTTTTAGGGGTGAAAAATAGATTTTCCACAAATATATCTCAATCAACTCGTAGAGAATGGAAAACTGAACAGAAAATTTCCTTGGACCAAACTTCCAAAATCAACCCCCAAGACACTAAAGAGGCAAAAATGATTGTAAAAAATACAAAATCATGAGAAATCAGTAATTTAGGGGTTGTAAACAATCAGAAAATCAATTAATGAGCGAGCGAAGCGAGCATGCCGGTCACATCCCACTCACTAAAGACAAGCTTAGGGGGCGCAGCCCCCTTCTGAGCGAGCGTAGCGAGCTATCAGAAAACAACTCCATGCTGAGTGGTTACAGTACCTGGTGAGATCAAGCTCCATGGAATGCCATATACTCAATTTAATCAAAGCTCCATTGAACGCCATAAGTCATACTCAATTGACACTATTTTTACCAAAAAAACACAATTTTCTAGTAAAACCAATTTTCCCGTAGAACCATCTCTATAGGACTTTATTAAACTCCCTTAACCTCAATCAAACCTCCATCAGGTTTATTGAATTCTTACAACTTCATTGAATGCCATTGAACTCATTTAAAATTCATTGAATACTAATTCATTTGAATTGAATACTAAGTCATTATATTGTGAAAATTATTGAGAAAACTTAATTCTTGGAAAAGATAAATACTAAATTTTCTAGAACTTTTTTGTACTCTATTGATCACCATAAAACTGCATTGAACTCCATCAAATCCTTTTGAATGCCATCACACTCAATTATTGCTCTTCATTTATTACTGAAATAAATTAAGCCACCATTGAGCACAATTAAGCCACTAAGCCACTACATTAAGCCACCATTGTTATTAAAATAAACACCAGGAATCATTGTCTCATTGAGAAAAAACTTTTTCCTAGAAACTCTATTGGACTTTATTGAACTGCATCAAACCTTATTAAAGGCCATTTAATTGAAAAAAAACTGTATTGAACATTGACTTTATTGAACTCCATCAGATAAATAAAAATGTTACGATTATCATTGGACTAGAAAATAAATTTTCCTAGAGCTCTATTGGGAAAACTTATTGAGAAAACCTAATAAATGGAAAAGGAAAAACTGAATTTCCTAGAACTCTATTAATTGGAATCTATTGACCACCATCAAACTGCATTGAACTCCAACAAACCCTTTTGAATGCCATCAAACTCAATTATTGCACTCCACTGATTACTAAAATAAACATTAAGCCACCATTGTTATTGAAATAAACACCAGGCATCATTGTTCCATTGAGAAAAAACTACTTCCTAGAAACTCTATTGGACTTTATTGAACTGAATCAAACTTAATAGAACCGCATCAAACTTAATAGAATGCCATTAAGTTGAGAAAAAAACTGTATTGAACATTGACTTTATCGAACTCCATCAGAATAAATGAAAATTTTACCATTATTGTTGGACTGGAAAATTAATTTTCCCAGAGCTCAATTGGACTAATTAAATTTTGTTAGTGAACGCCATCAAACTCAAATTTAACTTCATTAATTACTCAAATCAATCAAACGCCATTATTAAGCCTTATTCAGCTGTATTGATGCCATTCTACTACTAAAAAACATCATTGACTTCCAATGGACTTCATACTGCTGAAAGTTGACTTAAGCATGAACATCCATACCATCCATATCAAACTCCATACAATGCCATTGAATGCCATCAATCTCAATTAATCAAATCAGACAAACTCCATTATTGAACATTATTGCGCTCTTTCAAACAGAATTTTACCACAAAATAAACTACATTGAACATCAAACTACCAAAATAAAGTCAACATAATTAAAAGTTAAAAGTTAACCTTGAAATTTAAAAACTTTTGAGTCAACTTTTATGATGAACATCCATACCAAGATCAACCCTATGAAAATAGAACTTAACTCCATTTCAATCAACTCAAAGCAAAAGCCATCAGATATACCCTTGAAGTTGAGAAATAGAAATTTGAAGCATCATTATCTCAATAACTATGAAAGTTACAAACTAACAACTGGTCCCATTGAATTCCTCAGCTAATTTTACTCAGGAAATGATCATTTTGGATAATACATTGACCTCTTTGAATAATTATCTCAATAACCATAAAAGCCTCACACTTACAAGTGGTTCCATTGAATTTCTCAGCCAATTTTACATGGAAATAGAAGAAAAATGTTACCCAGATTGACACCTCAAAAAAAAAAATTGTTGCAAAACTCACATTAATCAAAACAAGCAAAGTTTTGTTATAACCTGGAGAACATAATTATTATCATAGAACTCTATTGGACTTATTAAATTGAACGC
>CM029554.1:33025141-33041907 GCA_017141385.1 Sogatella furcifera | reverse complement strand
ACTGAGGACGGAAAACCAGAGTGATAATATTGAGCGTACGCTAAAACTAGTTAATGATCACATTCATAGATCTGCGCTGGCATCGAGTCTAGTTCGATGATCAGAACCTCAGATAGCGCTCTGTCGCAATGCGGGAGTATTTGAAATGACGCTTCTTTGCCAGTTGTGCGCAGATTACCAGCGCATTCGCATCAATTGCTGTTGTGCTGCACTCCAACTCCTTTCTCTTCCTTCTTCCTTCCTTCTTCCTTTCTCTTTCCCTTCTTCCTCCTCACCACTTTTCTTCTTCATTCCCTCTTGTAGCAGATGCGTACATATTGAGTGCATTTTAATATCATCTTTATTCTAGCTCTGGATTAAGAAGAAAGTTTTTTTTCATTGTAATTAGCATTTATGGAATTGTTGAAGAAACAAGAATTTAGCATTTAATTAGCATTTATGGAATTGTTAGAGAAACAAGAATTAATTTCTCCAACGCATAGTAAAATAATTATTGGGGTTTACAAGTACATAGGAACTGATATTTGATTTTAATATTATTACCATACAGTAATAATAACAACTCAATGTTCTCAGGAATGTCGTATGATTACCTGGTAGCCTATGATTAACAAAACAGGTAGCCTAGTCATTTTTAGGACAATAATTTAAAAATAATTTTTAAGACACTTTGAAAGAAATCGGTTGAACGGTTTCGTCAGAAACGCGTTTTTAGTTGCAACGTATTGTATTTTTTTATTGATAATTCATTTTAGTGAGCATATGAATGTAAAAACGGCAAGCACCATGTGTCTGCTGGTACGCCTACACTCGCGCGCGCACGAGCAAAAATACACGCAAAAATAAGTTTGCGCAAGAGAAAGCACCTCATTCCCCAGTTAATATTGGTTCAAAATATATAAATTCGGCCTCAAATTGTAGATCAAAATGTTTCCTTCAATTTGAGACCAATTATTTATTAATTCTTGAACCTATAATGACCGAGCTGAATTATTTTCCTTCCTTGACAGAATGTCTTCTTTGCTTGAACAGACTTTATTGATGGTGCAATAATGTTTTATGAGAATTTGGTAATCAATTATTATCCGCTGTGTAAACTGTTCTGTCCCAGAACAGTCCAGATCCATCCTGGAAGTGCAAACAGTAGAAGCCGGCACCAATGGATCAACTTGTGTAACCGCCCATGGGTTGAAGACACAACAGGTGACGTTGATTCCAGTGTCCTTGAAAATTCTTCCAATCATTGGTCTCACAATCTTCCAGTCCAATCCGTCATAGCCACAGCCCAATCTTGGGATCCCAAGTTGCTTCACTCCCAGGAATTGAAAGTGAGTTCGTAGATGCATCAGACTTTGCCACAAAGCCTGATATGTTGACTCCTGCTGGGGTTGGTCTTTTGTCACCAAATAGAACAGATGTTGGTTCTGATCCTGAAGATGAAGTGCTTTCCCCACAGCCGGATTCTGGAGATTCAATTCATCCAATCTTCCAAACTTTGTCCTGAATACTGTAGCAATTCCTTTTGAAGCTCCCACATTCCTAGCAATGCAATGTGCCAAGGCATCTCTTTGGTAGGGTGAATAAGTCCTGGTGACTGATGTCGACATTTTCTTCTTACAGTGACACCCCTAGGTTGGCCATGAATCCTTCAAAATCAGAGATGGCAGGATGAAGAGCCTTGACTTCTTGAACTCCCCTTGCAGCATTGTCTCCATGATAAGGCACCAGTCGGTTGAAGTGAACAATGCGTGGAGTACCTCTTAGTTTCTTGATCCTGTAGACCACATTGTTGATCCTTGTGACCACTTTGTAAGGTCCATCCCAGGAGGTTTGCAACTTGGGAGAGTATCCACGACGTCGTTGAGGATTGTACAATCATACCATGTCACCAGCCTGGTATCCTCCATGGTTGGCCTTAATGTCATAGTGCTGCTTCATCATGTCACTGGTGACCTGGATGTTTGTGCGGACGGTTGCATGAATCTCATCCATCTGCTTCCGGAGCTTGCTGGTGTAGTCTTCTTGTTCCAAGTCCTCCCCAGGTTTGCATCCACACTCCAAGTCATAGGGTAGTCGCATATCTCGCCCAAACACTATTCTTGCTGGAGTCATCCTTGTAGTCTCATTAACTGCGCTTTGGTATGCCATCAGGAAGAAATGCAGGTGTTGGTCCCAGTCCCATTGATGTCCGGATACCACCTTTGATAGGTATTTTCCCATAGTCCTGTTCATTTGCTCAACCATTCCATCTAATTGGGGGTGCAGTGGTGTTGTCCTAGTCTTGTTGATTCCCAACACTTCACACATCCGAGAAAATACAGCAGATTCAAAGTTTCTTCCTTGGTCTGAATGTAACTCCAATGGTATGCCAAAATGACTGAAGAACTCCTTCACCAATACATCAGCTACAGTAACTGCCTCTTGATTTGGCAAGGCATAGGCTTCTACCTATTTGCTGAAGTAATCCATAGCAACCAGGATGTATTTATTCCCACCATCAGTAATTGGGAATGGCCCAGCTATGTCAATGGCTATACGTTCAAATGGAGCACCTACATTGTATTTCTGCATAGGGGCTCTCTTTCTAGGCATAGGGCCATTGGCAGATGCACATACTGCACAATTCTGGCACCAGTTCTTGACATCCTCTTTTGAATTTGGCCAGTAGAACCTCTCTCATACCTTTTCCAGGGTCTTATGCACTCCAAAATGCCCACCAGAAACTCCATCATGTAGCTGTTTTAATGCTTCAGGAACTCTTTTCCTTCGTACAATGATTTGCAATCTTTTCTGATCTCCAGCAGCATTCTCCACCACCCTCTTCAAGATTCCCCCATCTTCCACAATTGACTCCCATTGTGCCCAGAGGGTCTTAACATGTGGTGACAATGGTGCCACTTCCTGCCAGCTAGGTTTTCCTTCAGTAGAATGCTTCCAAGCCCACAGGTGTTTCAAATCAGGATCCTCTTCCTGGTCCTTCAGCATTTCATCTCCTCCCCAGTAGTCTGTAGCTACAGTTATCCTATTAGCAACTGCTTCCTTCCCTTCCTGGCGTGAGCAGTGCTTGCAGTCCTGGTCACAGGGTCTTCTAGAGAGAGCATCAGCATTCTGATGACTTTTTCCAGCTTGGTGGATTGATTTGAAGTCATATTCTTGCAGGTGTTGAATCCATCTGGCCACTTGTCCCTCTGGAGATTTGAATCGTAGAAGCCATGTCAGGGATGCATGATCAGTTTGTAATAGGAAGTGACGTCCTTACAGGTACTTATGGAAGTGGCTGATTGACTTCATTACCGCCAACAGTTCTCTCCTTGTAATACAGTAGTTGCACTCAGGTTTTGACAGGACTTTGCTAAAGTATCCAATAACCTTCTCCTCTCCATCTTGTTCCTGTGAGAGTACTCCACCAATAGCTGTGTTGCTGGCATCAGTATCCAGGATGAACTTGCCTTCTGATTTGGGATAAACCAGAATAGGTGCTTGGCTGAGCACCTCCTTCAGTGTGTCAAATGCCTGCTGACAGTCTTTATCCCAGATGAAGGTGCGCCTATCCTCTGTCAAATTTGTTAGTGGCTTGGCTATCCCAGAGAAACCCATCACAAATCGCCGATAATATGCACAAAGGCCAAGAAAACTTTGTACTTCCAATTTGTCCTTAGGCACAGGCCAGTTTGTAATAGCTGATACTTTCTCAGGATCCATGGACACTCCCTTGTCAGAAACCACATGTCCCAGGTAATTCACTTGTCTTTTGAACAGGTTGCACTTCTTAGGATTCAGTTTCAAGTTTGCCTGCCTCAGCCTCTGAAATACTTCCTTCAGGTTCTTCATGTGATTTTGGAAAGACTTGCCCAAAACAATAATGTCATCCAGGTAAACCAAACATGTTTCCCCATGAGAGTCCCCTCAACACATTTTCCATTAGTCTCTCAAAAGTGGCTGGAGCATTACACAAACCAAAAGGCATCACAGTAAACTGCCAGAGTCCTTCCCCAATTGAAAATGCTGTCTTCTCCTTTGCTTTGTCTTCCAGTCCAACTTGCCAGTATCCACTTTTCAAATCCAGAGTTGAAAACAACTTGCAACCTTCCAGGCTATCCAGTGTGTCATCAATACGGGGTAGAGGGTAACTGTCCTTCTTGGTGACATCATTCAGAAGACGGTAGTCCACACAAAACCGAAGTGTGTCATCCTTCTTCTTCACAAGCACCACTGGTGATGTCCAAGGGCTATTCGATGATTCAATGATTCCTTCACTCTCCATCTCCTTGATGATTTTTCAAGTCCTGACAAGATTCCTCTACAAAGTTCCGTAGTTTCTCAGGAAGTTTCTTCTTCTTTGACTGTGTTGATTGTACTTGATGGACCACTGCTGTTACAGGTGAACAATGTCCCAGCACACTACCCCTTTTCAAGGTGACTCCATAGCTATTCACATTCATCAAGCAGACAGGGAACACTGAGCTGGTGAGAAACAAAGTTCTGGCCACTAGAACACCATGTCCAAGCTCCTCTTCAAGAACTACTGGTTCCAATATTGCATTCATTCCTTCAGTAATGTCTTTTGTTGTCCTTGCTTGGGTCACAATCTGGCTCCTTGCTGGTATGGTGATGTCCTCTAATAGCCGCACCTGCGCTGTACAGTCTTCTGTAGGTAGTAGCACAACTTCTTCTTCACCAATGGTCACTGTATTCTTCTTCTTCTCTAGTTTCAGTCCATGTTCACGTAGGAAATCCAAACCTAGTATGATGTCTTCACCAACTTTTGCCACTAACACTCGATGTCTGAACCTTGATTTACCAATCTCAAAAGTGGCAATCATCCCCAGACACTGACACTCTCCCCTGTAGCAGTTCTCAACCTCCAAGTTGTCGGTGATATGCCTTGTTGATCAGTCACTGTGCTATAGTTTATTATTGTCATAGTGGCTCCAGTGTCAATTAGTAGTCTTTGAGTTAATCCATTGACTTTTCCATGTATGTAGAGACTTTTTGGTTTATCTGACAACATTGCAACAACTGCTCCTGAACCTGGGGCCTCTTGCCTACAGGTTGATGGTAGCCCCTTTTCATCAACCCTTTTTAGTTTTCCTGCTTCTTGTCAGACATTGACTTCTTTGGGCATTTGTTTTGTAGATGACCTCTCTCCCCACAGCCCCAACACCTTATCTCCTTCTTTGCAGTCTTGAATTTTTCCAAAATCCTCTTCATTATTTCCTCCACCAACTCCTCATGGCTATCTTCCCCTGATACTGAGCAAACACGTGCATGGCTCCTCCCTGATTGTGTCACAGCTTCAAATTCCAAGGCCTGAGTTAATGCCTCACTGAGTGTTTGAGGACGAGCCAGTTAAACAGCTCATTGGGTTTCTGGCTCACGTAGACCATCCAGGAATCTATCAACTGCCATACTCTCCTTCATTTCATCATCCCCTGATGCTGGGTAGGCAATCCTCACCAAGCAAGCTATGTCAGCTTCAAATTCCTGAAGCGACTCATTTGGCTTCTGGATTCTGTTCCTCAATTCTGAACGGTGTAGTTGATACATGTGTCGGTGGCCAAATCTCATTTCCATGCGCTTCAACAGTTCACCAAAGTCTGTCAGACTTTGGAATTGTCTGGAGTACTGACAGTGCATCTCCCCGAAGTGATAGGCACAAATTATCAGCCTTTGCTTCTGGTGTCCATCCATATCTGACGACATACACATCTAACAAGGTACTGGTAATCTTCCCATGGAGTCTTTCCATCAAATGTTGGTAGTCCACCATGATAATTTGGCATGGTAATAGGCACATTGCATTCATTTACTGAAGTATCCTTCTCAATTTGATAAGCATTATCATCCACTTTCAAGGCTGCTCTTGTCCCACTAGTGTCATTATTTTGCAGCTCTTTAATCTTCTTATCAAATTTATCCTCCATACTTTTAAGTTTTGTTTCAAATTTATCTTCCAAAATTTTACTATTCTCTTGTAGTTTCCCCTCAAATGTTTCTTTCAAAGATTCAAATTTACACTCCAATGATGTTTTATTTTCTTCTATTTTACTCTCCAAATTTGTCAAAGCTGACTTATTTTCTTCCATTTTACTCTCCAATGATGTTTTATTTTCTTCCATTTTACTTTCAACCAATTGAAATTTACTCTCCAATGATGTTTTATTTTCTTCCATTTTACTTTCAACCAATTCAAATTTACTCTCCAATGTACTTACCAGAGCTCCCAAATCTGTTTCAAACACATAGGTATCTGGGTCCTGACCCTCGGCCAGCAGTGCTTCCCAGAGTCTATCTTGTAAGACAGATTTTACCCCATTTGTATCCAGTTCTCGCTCCTCCAGCTCTTGCTTCAGTTGATTTACTTTTAAACTGGTGAGCTTTGCACCTTTCCCTGCCATTTCAGTTCACGTTCCAGAAATATTACACAGTTCACAATTATGTACAGAAGACTAACATTCACTCTTGGAGAATAAAGTTCACATGCAAAAATGTTCACACTCAAAGATCACAGTTCACTCAATTGAAGATAAAGTTAACACACGAAGATAAAGTTCACACACCAAAATTAAGTTCACACACAAAAATAACGGTTCAATCAATTGAAAATAATAGTTCACTTTGCAAAGGTACAAGTTCATAAAATTGCCTCAATCAATAGCTACATCCAAACTTCTGACACCAATTGTTACGGGTTTCCACTATAATAAAAGACTTGAGGCAATTTATACTGATTAACTTCATTAATTACACTGCTATAACACACTAGAAAAAGATAAACTATAACAGATCAGAAGATATCACAAGAGTTTATCACATTTCACAATACAACTTTCATTCTTAGATTAACACTGCACTGAATAAGAAATGAGAACAGTCTTTAAGCTACACTAAGAAGAAATATGAATATAACTATAGAGTGTCTATACAACGGCTGGTCTGTCACACAGTATAGCTGACACAATTAGATTCACTGCTCAAGTCAGACTGACTCATAAACCCAAACATTCCGAATATATAGGCTTCTGAGAATAAACAAGAGAATGCTAGAAGGTTCTGGTATTATCACTTCGAGAAGGTTCTCGATGAGTTCTTTTGTTTACACAACAATGTGCTTGTTTGTTGACACAAAGCCTCCCTATCCCCGCCTTGTCCATCCTTGTTGTCCTACTATCTCAAGGCCATCAGACACTGTTGAATTCCATAACAATACAGTGTCTACAGTTCTAACCATACCAATGTGATGAATCAACTGTTGCCCATGACGTGTTTCAAATCAGTATTTTAAATTTTGTAAAGTTGGGCAATTTCATTTACACAAGCAAATAGGCACTCCTAATACAGTACTCTGAATAAACGTTTGACTCTCTAATTGAATTTGAACTTGTTTCCATCGTTATCAGTTGTTGTTTTCATCACTGTTCATGTTTTTTCTGAAACAAAACACAAATGACTCTTAGCTGATTGAATGAAAAATAATTTACAATAAGGTAGGTATGATAGCTCAATCAAATGATTCTTATCTCCAACAAAGTCGACTTTATCTACAGTTAATACATCAGATTAGGTAGATAATACAGTAGACTCCCTCTTAACCAGCCACCGCTTTAACCGGTTGGTCTTGGCCAGAATAGGAAAACATTTTTTGATGGTTTTAACAACAAAAATAAAAATACAGTACAGTTCTGTGTGAATGACAAAAGCATTTGTGATGAATAAGCTTTCAATTCAAGTACAATCTTGTAAATTTATCTGTTTCATGTTCAAATATAATTGAGTTTAGTGCAATGCAATTGTTTACAGTTTCTTCTGAACCCAAGAAATACACTTAGGGGTGAGTTTTTTTTTAATTAGAGGTCTCATACTACGTAAAATTCAGTTCAGTTGTAAATATTAAATCAATTTACAAATTTACAGTAGTAATCCAATGACTTTCGAAAGCACGTTATTGGAGCGTTTAACCGGCTAAACCATTATCCAGCCAGGGTCCCGGTCCCAAGGTGGCCGGTTAACAGGGAGAAACTATGCAGTCAAAATTGGAATCACCAATCTTACCTTCATGGGTATATTGATAGTTAATATTGATAAACATACCATCATCATTTTTATGAAAGAATTGTTCCTCGTTTGTATATCCAATTCAATTCATAGTTTTTGATTGTTTCTTATGACTATTTCATTGCCCACTACACCTACTGTTCATCACCTACAGTACTCAAGTACTGTACTGAAATGAAGTTGAGGAAGAGGTTATACGATCTCTCAAGGATTGACATCAAGTTCAACAGCATAAGGATAAAAAAGTTGAAGCATGGCTTGGAAAAGTGTTGGATTAGAACTGGAAAATATTATTCATAAGCTTCAAATTGATATACTACACTTGGATTATAAAGATGTTTATATCAAGAAAAAGTAGGCATTTTTACGGTGAAGAAACTTGAGCAAAAAATGTTTTTGAAGAATACCAATTATTTATGAAAGTAAAGCAAACATTGCTGTTCAAGTGTGGATTGCAATAATTTAAATGTGAAGTATTACTAAAACGAATCTGAGTTAAGAAGGATGAATTAAGGATAAATTCTGAGTTTAAAACATACCTAGCATCTCTCTGAAGTCTTTCCTTGGCTTTAGAAAGCCACTTCTTTATTGGTATCTCAATGTTTGTATCGGTAGCATCTTTGAAATGACAGCGTACTATGTCTGCAACAAAACAAATTGCTGGATTATACTTGGAATTATGATACATAGAATAATCCACTACCAGTGGAGCGTGGATGTTTTAAATAATAATAATAATACAGTGGAACCTCGATTTAAAAAATTCCTGATTCAACAAATAGTTCTGTCAGTCCCTTGAAACCTTCTTACCGCTTTCAACCCAGATATTACGAACCCTGTTTTTAAGATAACCCTGATACAACGAATTTTTCTCTTGGTCCCTTGAGCTTCATTAAACCGGGGTTCGACTGTTCAATAAATACTGCACTGAAAATACTGCAATGCACTTGGTGGAACCCTGAGCATACATAAAATGAAAAACAATAGCGATTGATGAAGGAGGTTGCATGTGAATGACTCTCTATTCATGTATATAAGGCCGGTATTATACGATAATAGTTCTATGATCATATCTGATCATATGGAAAGAGATGAAAATATGGAATCATATTTTCATCTTTTTTCATATGATCACTGATAATAGTGAAAATTACCGTCTAATACCAGCCTAAGAAAGAAACAATAATAATGAAATACTATAGACCTAATCTATGATAAGCATATTATGATATTCATGGTTCGACTAATAAGATAAAAATACAGAAAAACATAACATTCAAAATGTTCATACAATTCAATACCATTGAGTTACTTAAGTGAAAAAATTCAGTTTGCATTTTAACAGGTCAAGGAATACAGATTGGGAGAAAAGTTTGGAAACAGCTTAATATTTCTCCAACAAAGGTAGCTTGATGGTTGGTGACGTAGGGGACTGTACTAAAATTGAAAGATCCAATCGGTATGCTTACCCTTTATCAGACCACTGAAGTTGGAGCAAGCCAAGGCTCTTTTGCCCTTAGCTCCAAACCAGCTGTATTTTTCTGCAACTTCATTTGTAAATATTTTCGGGAGAACATTATAGACCACATTTTTCAATTCACTTCCTCCGATTTTCTTCAATTCGGTCACCTAGAACATAATTAATATAAAACAGTTTTGTAGGACAAACAATTATGAAACAGAAATCCTCAATTTATTAGTTATTGTAGAGTCCGCTCGTTGATCCTTTGATTCCCACCTCTCCCACTATAACAAGTTTCATGTTAAAACGAGCGGACTCTAGCATTGTAGCTTGTTAAGTTTTATGATATACGGCCCAAGAGCCAAACCTTCATTTGCATAAAAAATAGAATAAAAATTCATCAGACATTCTACCAGTTTTGAGTCCTAAGACAAAAAGTAGTTCTGATGCCTTTTCATATACATCTTCAAGACCTGTGTAATACGTGGTAGAAATTTAAACTGGATAGTTCCAGAAGCTAATAAAGCTCCAGCATTGTCTTGAAGCATGAAGACAAAATATATATCCTCAAAGTACGTTGAAACCACATTTTTGGGCCAGAGGGTTCCAAAATGCTAGTGTTTGTACATTTCTAAATAAATGAAATGGACTATAGAAATTATTATCTCAAGCAGTACACTAAGGATGTTGGTCAGCAGGTTTAAATGACATCTTTTATAACCAATGATCCAGAATAAATTATTTACCAACATATTGAGTTCTACACAATAATGATTCATTTTTATTGCCATACTAATCATTACACAGAGTGTGGAATATGTCTGGGAGCACCTTAATATTTTTGTGGAAATATTTAAGTTTTGAAATATTTGTAGTGACTATTTCAGGATAACAATCGAAATAACTTTGAAATGGTTTGATATATCGATTTGCGGCATTAAATTTCTCTTGAAAATTTGCATCAAAATCATGCATAAAATGACCACCTTCCCATTTGAAAAAATAAAGTTGAATTCAATATGGCGGACAAGAATGTTAATGTCAAAATCCAGTGGAACTTTTAATTTTAGTACGATCCCCTACGTCACCGACCGTCAAATAACCATTGTTTGAGAAATATTAAGGGGTACCCGGACATATGCCTCATTCTGTATAATTTTGTTAGCTATAGTCAGAAGAAAACACCCAAAAAAATTGTTGAAATGACCGAACTTATGAAATACCTCAGGTTAAGCTTACCAGTTTTCTTTTAAAGAGCGCATTACTAAGATTGTCATCCACTGCATTGAAGTCTTCATCACACTTGATAGGAAGAAGTGATGAAGCATTCCCATCTTCTCCATCACCTAGGATCTGTTCATCACTTTTATTGTTCAAGGAGCGCTGCTCCATCTTCTCAATCCTTTCCTTGATTTCCTCCTGGTTGGCCAGGATCTTTTCCAATGTGATTGTTGAGGTTATCCATGCTTCTTGAAACTGCAGTAATAAATATTGATAAATAGTTATACTTGCTTTGCAGCTCACTCACAATTTTCTTCGAGTCGCGGACGCGTTTCGAGCAATGGTGCTCATCTTCGGCGCTCCTTACTCTTTTCCAATTTGTATGTGACGCCGGCTATGGCTCTCAGTATTGTTCTAGTTTCATTTGATTGATCTAGAAACAAAAACAAGTAGTTGTAGATGAGAGAGTTCATCCCCTTAGGTTAATGATTAGCTGGTGCCAAAAATTAAGGTAGTTTCGTATGTTCCTTGTTGGACGTTCCAATTACTAGATCGTAGCTAGTAAATAATTATTCATTTGTATACAATTATGTGGAGGTAAACAGGTAGAAACCCAAATATTGCCTTCTTAACACCAATGAGACAATTAAGTTACTTAGTTAGAATATTAGATAATTACAATTGACAACTGGACCGTAAATTGACATATTAGACAATTATAATATTGACAATTTTACCATAAATTGACATATTAGAATATTTCAATTGACAGGTTCTTTAACCTTGCAGGGACCTTCCTTGACTTGATTTGTATGTTTCGATTTCTATTTTTTTCATTCACATTTAAAAATTAAATAACTATCTTATTTATTTCCAATTTTTCTCAAGTTTCCTTCAAGGATGAATAAATGAATTTAGAATTTGAAAAGCAGAAAAAATCAATGAATTAATGACAATACATAAATTAATTATGCATCAAATAAATTAAAGCAGTACGAAAACATACCTGTAGGAGTCGCTGCAACATTAGCAGATCCTCCTCCTTGTAGCATTCGATTGATGTTTGCAGGTATTTTCGGTAACGGCGGAATTGGAATATTGTCATCATCATTTCCGTCACTTGCAGATGTGGCCGGCGAGAACTGCCGCTTCAAGGCTCTTGAATGTCTGCTTTTTTTCTCGTCGTGAACGTCAGTTGTCAGGCTACTGTTATTTCCTGCCCTTTTCAATTTTTCCTTTCCTCTTAGGAATGTTTCTGAAAAAGAGAAAACCCACATGGATAACAATTTAATAACGACAACTTTTTATTGCGCTTGTAAGGGAGCACAAGCAAGGAAAATATTTTAAATCAAAAACTATTCATCTTTTCTATCTCAAAGCCCAAATTTCAACTTTCTTTCTAAATTTTTCAAAATACATGCTCATAATTGGGTGGCTCATTGGAGTAAGTGATAAAGCCCCGGCCTGATGAGCAAGAGGACCCGAGTTTGAAACTTGACAGGAGAGCTTTTGTCCAAAGCACAATCACATGTTTACAGCCACCCCGTCTTTCTGAGGAGACGTTAATCCATCAGTCCCGACTACCCAAAAAGTAGTCGTCATATTTCATTACCCACGCTAAGTCGTCATCCCACTCATTACCCACGCTCATAGCACATGTGGGCATCATCCTCAGCAGAAAAAATACATTGCAAAAATTCTAAAATTGAGCTGTAAGCATTGTATACATCACAACCAAACAATTTTTCCAATCTTAAATTATGATCCAAGAGAAATAATAAAACTTATTAGTTATTATGCCCAAATTAGTTACCCTGTATTCTCTCCAAGCATGTCATAACGAACGTGTTTCTATGCCTCTTTCTAGATTTCATTGTTTATGTGTGAGTTGGCTTCATGTAACTATAAACGTCTACTGTAACCGTACCATAAAGGTATGGTCATAATGGATGCAAGCTTTACACTGGTTATCTGATATAAATAATAATTGAGATTAACTTACTTGCTCCAGCTAATATTTTTTTATATGACACTTTTTCCAATCGTCTTTGGGGTCGTCCATTGATTGGACAGCCCGATCATACACCTTCAATGAACTGCAAACAGGCCAGTAGCACTCCCTTGTTTCCCTCGTGATCCATTTTCGTGGCACTAGTTCGTAGCCATCATCAAATTCAACTATGAAATAGTTGTAGTATTCATTGTCCAGCTTCTTTAAAGAGCTCATTTTTTTCAAAAAAACCTGGATGGAGAATGTACAAGTTATGTATGAATACAAGAATGTACATTATATACATATATTACACATTTATATAACTTACATCTATTCTACATTTATTTACAATATATTATAGGATACTTTTCAAGTTTTTTTCTTATATTAAGATGAAGAGCTAGTTTCAACATGAAGTAGGGGGAAGGTTACATAAACTCCATTATACAAAGGAAAGATTACACATTTATGAGCAATTTTTTTGACCATACACTAAGTATTGATGATAACTGACTAACTTTGAAAATATCAATGACTGAGGATTTGCAAGGTTTATCAAAGTAGTCTTCTTTCACATAAAACGTTTGCCCTACAAAAACATTTTCATTTGAGTTGATTTGTGTAGCGAAATTTCTTATCAACACAATTGAACCATCAGATAATTGACAGCAGCTGTCCCAGAGGGTTGATTGCCCAATTTTTAGATGGAATGAAGACATGAAAAGTTGTTTGAATTGTGGATCTGTGCAATCTTGCAATAATGGTCCATCATGATGAGGAGAAGATAGGCTTGGGAGTTCACCTACTCTTGCACTGGTACTCTTGCTGGAAGATTTTTTCTCAATTTCTGCATAGTGCCTACTTAGCTGTTCAAGTGGTTTCTGCGATTTTCGGATGACTTTTTTCAACTTTTGTAAATAATTTTCGAATCGAAATGCTGAAAAATTGTCCAGTACACCAAAGTTTTCTCCATCATCAGCTAGATGTACTAGGCCATGCACATTGTGAGAAACCTGATGTTTTCCATACAGAGCAGTAAAAGACTCTACAAAATACTTTAATACTCTACAAAATACTAAAATACTCTACAAGAGATCTTTTGCATAGCTTACAAAATCAAGATGATTAGCACTGCACAACAATCGTATTGCTACAGAAAGAGTCATGAAGTTTCTAAAAATTTTCTTGGATAAAATGTCTTTTAAAACTATAGGTCCTGTATACAAAAGGAACTGTCGGAATTCAGTAGCTTTCCACTGTTTAACATGAGTGAGGCTCCTAGGTTTCCTAACAAAATCTGATGCTATCCAGCCTCTCAATGATTCGAGTTTATTTGAAATTGATTTGACCTTCCTACTTTGTAGCCTAAATCTTAAATCGCCACTAATCCATAACAGTAAAAGTTTTTTCATTACACCTAGACATACCAAATGCATGTAGTCAAATGGAACATTAGTAACGAAACCAACATTTGGAATTTTTTCCAATAAAGTAGAGCCTAGATGATAATCTTCATCAGTTTTTTGTTGGAAGTCATTGTCTGTTTGTTTGGAAGCATTAAGATCCGGAAAACACATCCTACTGTTTAGGTATTCCCCTTCAACTGTGCACTTAGTACAACTAGAGTAGCCACCATGGCCTTTGACATTTAGAATGAACGATTTTGCCAGAGCATCAAAAACAAAATATTTTATAGAAACATTAATAACTCTGTCTTGTACAATTATTCCACATTGAATCACTTTGAGAGTTTCAGATACAAAATCTTCAAGAAATTTGTTGTTGTTAGCAGGTTTACAGTGCCCATGATAAGCACCTATTACAAAAACATCATTAAATTGTTGTCCAGCTAGTGAAGCTAGTATGGGCCAAAGGGAACTGGTTGAGGATTTGGATAATGGTAATCCATCTATATTGATAACCAATTCAACATTTCTAATTGATTCAAGATTGTACTGACTCAAACAGCCAACTAGACTGTTCTCCAGGCCGGCATGCCAATAAAATCCTGGCTTAACTTCTCTCAAGTGTGTTCTCCTGGGTGTTCCCAAGAGAGTACAACTGTCAGAAGGCAAATCAATATCGCCATGTTTTTTCATTAATTTCAGTAAGTCTGAGACAGCAGAATGGGTTATACTGTGTTGTATGGCCCAAGAAGCTAAATCGCTTTTTAGTGATTCATGATTGGCAAAAGGCCTATTTGAATTTATTGAAAAGTCAAGTAGCTCATTACAAGATTCGTCATAAAAAACTGAATTGGGGTCTGAGTTTTGACAACTTGATTCATCACTGAAAGAAGAGCTTTGGTCATCTTGATTATCTAAACATAAATAAAGCAGTCTGCTAGTAGAACTATTGCTAGCATGCTGGTCATTAAATGTGTTTTGACTATCTGCTGTTTCAGTTGTTGCAAGATTTTGTACATTATCATAAACATTTTCAAGACATGCCAACTGCCTAATATGCCTTTGGCTAAGATTTTGGATTGGCTGCCGCTTCATTGTGTGTAAGACTGAAATTATTCAATACCACAGTACAACTAAAAAATACTGAAAATAGAACTAAAATGTATTCTATGAAAACAATCAGAAAAACTATAAGAAACAAATAAGCTGAGTTTAAAGTTTTGTTGGAGAAATTCACGTTGGACTAGGCCTATTTAATAGTCTAACCTAAAAATATCTCAGTAGCTCATTCATACAATAACAAAAACCAAAAGAATAAGTTAAATTATATTCACTACAAACACACACAGTCACTCACTCAATTTAATAACTATTATAACTTGAGCTCAACTAGTTTATATAACTTACTGTAAATATTCAATCACAATTCTCAACCTCCCAAAACTGGTAACCGCCAAATGCCAAGAGTCCAAGACAAAAGAAAGAAGAAACACGTCATCAGATAAGTCATCAGTGCAGCAGCGCATGCGCGGATGCGTCCATCTTGTCTGCTTTGAAAAGCGGGCTTTTCAAAAGAATTCAATCAATCAAAAACCATTTTCTATTGTTGAAAATATTAAATAATAAAATCCTGACTAATCCATCAGATTTATTGATGGAAGGTGAATAGGTTTAAATGACCAAAGACATCAAATAGAGTGATTAGAATATATTTGAAAATATTCTATTCATTTTCCAATTCACAAACTTCACACTGCAGTAAAATTTGATGATAACACTTGCACCTTGTTTTATGAGATCTGTTTTCAATCTTCATCTTTAATATCTCAGTCATTTGCTGAGATAAAATGACTATTTTTTAGAATGAAGTAGAATTTTGAAAGGGCTTCCATATGAGTTTGTCACACTTTTAAAATTGACAGTTTTGTTTGGTTTTTTATGTCACTTGAAAACATCATGTCCTGGGAATATCTTTGGGATATTACCAGAATTTGAACAAGTCAAACTAAAACTGAGTAATTATATTAATAATAAATTATCATTTTAGTTTGAGAATTTTTTTAAATGCATTATATTATTACTTCTTCAGAAATAAGTGATAATATAATAGCATTTTCAGATTAAAAAAAGGAGGATATTGCTGGTATCCTCCAAACTTCCCTTGCACATCCCCGAAATTCGACCACTAAATTCTGTTAACGGATAATTCCTCAGAATATTCTGAGAATATACCCTATATTCCATGGGATCTGTGGAACCTGCAGGGACTAGAATGGGATATCCATGGGACATTGTGTGCTGTGTGGGTTAGCTATAGATTCCAAGATTGAAAGTGCCACAGCAAAACTTCAAAGATCTCTTGGAAAAATTCAAGATTGGACAACAAAATGGAAGATTAAACTCAATGAAGCAAAATCAGTTCACATCAATTTCACCAATAAGAGGGCTCAACCTATACCAATAGTTATTAATAATCAGATTGTACCATTTGCCAATGATGCTAAGTACCTAGGTATGACCTTAGATGTAAAGCTTTGCTGGAAGGTCCATGTAAAGAAGAAGAGAGAGGAGCTGGGAATAAAATACAAGAGACTCTGTTGGATGATTGGAACTCCCCCTTTTAATTCCC
>CM029554.1:33001165-33024641 GCA_017141385.1 Sogatella furcifera | reverse complement strand
TAGTCGGAAACCCCCAAAAAAAATTGTTGAAATGACCGAACTTATGAAATACCTCAGGTTAAGCTTACCAGTTTTCTTTTAAAGAGCGCATTACTAAGATTGTCGTCCACTGCATTGAAGTCTTCATCACACTTGATAGGAAGAAGTGATGAAGCATTCCCATCTTCTCCATCACCTAGGATCTGTTCATCACTTTTATTGTTCAAGGAGCGCTGCTCCATCTTCTCAATCCTTTCCTTGATTTCCTCCTGGTTGGCCAGGATCTTTTCCAATGTGATTGTTGAGGTTATCCATGCTTCTTGAAACTGCAGTAATAAATATTGATAAATAGTTATACTTGCTTTGCAGCTCACTCACAATTTTCTTCGAGTCGCGGACGCGTTTCGAGCAATGGTGCTCATCTTCGGCGCTCCTTACTCTTTTCCAATTTGTATGTGACGCCGGCTATGGCTCTCAGTATTGTTCTAGTTTCATTTGATTGATCTAGAAACAAAAACAAGTAGTTGTAGACGAGAGAGTTCATCCCCTTAGGTTAATGATTAGCTGGTGCCAAAAATTAAGGTAGTTTCGTATGTTCCTTGTTGGACGTTCCAATTACTAGATCGTAGCTAGTAAATAATTATTCATTTGTATACAATTATGTGGAGGTAAACGGGTAGAAACCCAAATATTGCCTTCTTAACACCAATGAGACAATTAAGTTACTTAGTTAGAATATTAGACAATTACAATTGACAACTGGACCGTAAATTGACATATTAGACAATTATAATATTGACAATTTTACCATAAATTGACATATTAGAATATTTCAATTGACAGGTTCTTTAACCTTGCAGGGACCTTCCTTGACTTGATTTGTATGTTTCGATTTCTATTTTTTTCATTCACATTTAAAAATTAAATGACTATCTTATTTATTTCCAATTTTTCTCAAGTTTCCTTCAAGGATGAATAAATGAATTTAGAATTTGAAAAGCAGAAAAAATCAATGAATTTATGACAATACATAAATTAATTATGCATCAAATAAATTAAAGCAGTACGAAAACATACCTGTAGGAGTCGCTGCAACATTAGCAGATCCTCCTCCTTGTAGCATACGATTGATGTTTGCAGGTATTTTCGGTAACGGCGGAATTGGAATATTGTCATCATCATCTCCGTCACTTGCAGATGTGGCCGGCGAGAACTGCCGCTTCAAGGCTCTTGAATGTCTGCTTTTTCGTCGTCAACGTCAGTTGTCAGGCTACTGTTATTTCCTGCCCTTTTCAATTTTTCCTTTCCTCTTAGGAATGTTTCTGAAAAAGAGAAAACCCACATGGATAACAATTTAATAACGACAACTTTTTATTGCGCTTGTAAGGGAGCACAAGCAAGGAAAATATTTTAAATCAAAAACTATTCATCTTTTGTATCTCAAAGCCCAAATTTCAACTTTCTTTCTAAATTTTTCAAAATACATGCTCATAATTGGGTGGCTCATTGGAGTAAGTGATAAAGCCCCGGCCTGATGAGCAAGAGGACCCGAGTTTGAAACTTGACAGGAGAGCTTTTGTCCAAAGCACAATCACATGTTTACAGCCACCCCGTCTTTCTGAGGAGACGACATCAGTCCCGACTACCCAAAAAGTAGTCGTCATATTTCATTACCCACGCTAAGTCGTCATCCCACTCATTACCCACGCTCATAGCACATGTGGGCATCATCCTCAGCAGAAAAAATACATTGCAAAAATTCTAAAATTGAGCTGTAAGCATTGTATACATCACAACCAAACAATTTTTCCAATCTTAAATTATGATCCAAGATAAATAATAAAACTTATTAGTTATTATGCCCAAATTAGTTACCCTATATTCTCTCCAAGCATGTCATAACGAACGTGTTTCTATGCCTCTTTCTAGATTTCATTGTTTATGTGTGAGTTGGCTTCATGTAACTATAAACTTCTACTGTAACCGTACCATAAAGGTACGGTCATAATGGATGCAAGCTTTACACTGGTTATCTGATATAAATAATAATTGAGATTAACTTACTTGCTCCAGCTAATATTTTTCTATATGACACTTTTTCAATCGTCTTTGGGGTCGTCCATTGATTGGACAGCCCGATCATACACCTTCAATGAACTGCAAACAGGCCAGTAGCACTCCCTTGTTTCCCTCGTAATCCATTTTCGTGGCACTAGTTCGTAGCCATCATCAAATTCAACTATGAAATAGTTGTAGTATTCATTGTCCAGCTTCTTTAAAGAGCTCATTTTTTTCAAAAAAACCTGGATGGAGAATGTACAAGTTATGTATGAATACAAGAATGTACATTATATACATATATTACACATTTATATAACTTACATCTATTCTACATTTATTTACAATATATTATAGGATACTTTTCAAGTTTTTTCTTATATTAAGATGAAGAGCTAGTTTCAACATGAAGTAGGGGAAGGTTACATAAACTCCATTATACAAAGGAAAGATTACACATTTATGAGCAATTTTTTTGATGGACCATACACTAAGTATTGATGATAACTGACTAACTTTGAAAATATCAATGACTGAGGATTTGCAAGGTTTATCAAAGTAGTCTTCTTTCACATAAAACGTTTGCCCTACAAAAACATTTTCATTTGAGTTGATTTGTGTAGCGAAATTTCTTATCAACACAATTGAACCATCAGATAATTGACAGCAGCTGTCCCAGAGGGTTGATTGCCCAATTTTTAGATGGAATGAAGACATGAAAAGTTGTTTGAATTGTGGATCTGTGCAATCTTGTAATAATGGTCCATCATGATGAGGAGAAGATAGGCTTGGGAGTTCACCTACTCTTGCACTGGTACTCTTGCTGGAAGAATTTTTCTCAATTTCTGCATAGTGCCTACTTAGCTGTTCAAGTGGTTTCTGCGATTTTCGGATGACTTTTTCAACTTTTGTAAATAATTTTCGAATCGAAATGCTGAAAAATTGTCCAGTACACCAAAGTTTTCTCCATCATCAGCTAGATGTACTAGGCCATGCACATTGTGAGAAACCTGATGTTTTCCATACAGAGCAGTAAAAGACTCTACAAAATACTTTAATACTCTACAAAATACTAAAATACTCTACAAGAGATCTTTTGCATAGCTTACAAAATCAAGATGATTAGCACTGCACAACAATCGTATTGCTACAGAAAGAGTCATGAAGTTTCTGAAAATTTTCTTGGATAAAATGTCTTTTAAAACTATAGGTCCTGTATACAAAAGGAACTGTCGGAATTCAGTAGCTTTCCACTGTTTAACATGAGTGAGGCTCCTAGGTTTCCTAACAAAATCTGATGCTATCCAGCCTCTCAATGATTCGAGTTTATTTGAAATTGATTTGACCTTCCTACTTTGTAGCCTAAATCTTAAATCGCCACTAATCCATAACAGTAAAAGTTTTTTCATTACACCTAGACATACCAAATGCATGTAGTCAAATGGAACATTAGTAACGAAACCAACATTTGGAATTTTTCCAATAAAGTAGAGCCTAGATGATAATCTTCATCAGTTTTTTGTTGGAAGTCATTGTCTGTTCGTTTGGAAGCATTAAGATTCGGAAAACACATCCTACTGTTTAGGTATTCCCCTTCAACTGTGCACTTAGTACAACTAGAGTAGCCACCATGGCCTTTGACATTTAGAATGAACAATTTTGCCGGAGCATCAAAAACAAAATATTTTATAGAAACATTAATAACTCTGTCTTGTTCAATTATTCCACATTGAATCACTTTGAGAGTTTCAGATACAAAATCTTCAAGAAATTTGTTGTTGTTAGCAGGTTTACAGTGCCCATGATAAGCACCTATTACAAAAACATCATTAAATTGTTGTCCAGCCAGTGAAGCTTGTATGGGCCAAAGGGAACTGGTTGAGGATTTGGATAATGGTAATCCATCTATATTGATAACCAATTCAACATTTCTAATTGATTCAAGATTGTACCGACTCAAACAGCCAACTAGACTGTTCTCCAGGCCGGCATGCCAATAAAATCCTGGCTTAACTTCTCTCAAGTGTGTTCTCCTGGGTGTTCCCAAGAGAGTACAACTGTCAGAAGGCAAATCAATATCGCCATGTTTTTTCATTAATTTCAGTAAGTCTGAGACAGCAGAATGGGTTATACTATGTTGTATGGCCCAAGAAGCTAAATCGCTTTTTAGTGATTCATGATTGGCAAAAGGCCTATTTGAATTTATTGAAAAGTCAAGTAGCTCATTACAAGATTCGTCATAAAAAACTGAATTGGGGTCTGAGTTTTGACAACTTGATTCATCACTGAAAGAAGAGCTTTGGTCATCTTGATTATCTAAACATAAATAAAGCAGTCTGCTAGTAGAACTATTGCTAGCATGCTGGTCATTAAATGTGTTTTGACTATCTGCTGTTTCAGTTGTTGCAAGATTTTGTACATTATCATAAACATTTTCAAGACATGCCAACCGCCTAATATGCCTTTGGCTAAGATTTTGGATTGGCTTTCGCCGCTTCATTGTGTGTAAGACTGAAATTATTCAATACCACAGTACAACTAAAAAATACTGAAAATAGAACTAAAATGTATTCTATGAAAACAATCAGAAAAACTATAAGAAACAAATAAGCTGAGTTTAAAGTTTTGTTGGAGAAATTCACGTTGGACTAGGCCTATTTAATAGTCTAACCTAAAAATATCTCAGTAGCTCATTCATACAATAACAAAAACCAAAAGAATAAGTTAAATTATATTCACTACAAACACACACAGTCACTCACTCAATTTAATAACTATTATAACTTGAGCTCAACTAGTTTATATAACTTACTGTAAATATTCAATCACAATTCTCAACCTCCCAAAACTGGTAACCGCCAAACGCGAAGAGTCCAAGACAAAAGAAAGAAGAAACACGTCATCGGATAAGTCATCAGTGCAGCAGCGCATGCGCGGATGCGTCCATCTTGTCTGCTTTGAAAAGCGGGCTTTTCAAACGAATTCAATCAATCAAAAACCATTTTCTATTGTTGAAAATATGAAATAATAAAATCCTGACTAATCCATCAGATTTATTGATGGAAGGTGAATAGGTTTAAATGACCAAAGACATCAAATAGAGTGATTAGAATATATTTGAAAATATTCTATTCATTTTCCAATTCACAAACTTCACACTGCAGTAAAATTTGATGATAACACTTGCACCTTGTTTTATGAGATCTGTTTTCAATCTTCATCTTTAATATCTCAGTCATTTGCTGAGATAAAATGACTATTTTTTAGAATGAAGTAGAATTTTGAAAGGGCTTCCATATGAGTTTGTCACACTTTTAAAATTGACAGTTTTGTTTGGTTTTTTATGTCACTTGAAAACATCATGTCCTGGGAATATCTTTGGGATATTACCAGAATTTGAACAAGTCAAACTAAAACTGAGTAATTATATTAATAATAAATTATCATTTTAGTTTGAGAATTTTTTTAAATGCATTATATTATTACTTCTTCAGAAATAAGTGATAATATAATAGCATTTTCAGATTAAAAAAAGAAGGATATTGCTGGTATCCTCCAAACTTCCCTTGCACATCCCCGAAATTCGACCACTAAATTCTGTTAACGGATAATTCCTCAGAATATTCTGAGAATATACCCTATATTCCATGGGATCTGTGGAACCTGCAGGGACTAGAATGGGATATCCATGGGACATTGTGTGCTGTGTGAGTTAGCTATAGATTCCAAGATTGAAAGTGCCACAGCAAAACTTCAAAGATCTCTTGGAAAAATTCAAGATTGGACAACAAAATGGAAGATTAAACTCAATGAAGCAAAATCAGTTCACATCAATTTCACCAATAAGAGGGCTCAACCTATACCAATAGTTATTAATAATCAGATTGTACCATTTGCCAATGATGCTAAGTACCTAGGTATGACCTTAGATGCAAAGCTTTGCTGGAAGGTCCATGTAAAGAAGAAGAGAGAGGAGCTGGGAATAAAATACAAGAGACTCTGTTGGATGATTGGAAGGAACTCCACCCTTTCAATTCCAAACAAAGTACTTCTGTACAAACAAATCCTAAAGCCAGTGTGGACATATGGTATACAACTATGGGGGTGTACCAAAGACAGCAATATCAAAGTCATTCAATGCTTCCAAAATAAGGTACTGAGAAACATTGTTGGTGCACCTTGTTACATCAGAAACAGCGATCTTCATAGAGACCTGCAAGTCAACCTGGTATCCACCAAAATCCAGAGGCATGCTGAGAAACACAAGGCCCGACTCCACCAACACAACAATATTGAGGCAATCCAGCTGCTGATGAATGAAGGATTGGTGAGGAGGCTGAAAAGGAAGAAGCCATTTAAACTGGTCTAGTGCTGATTCATGTGTCTTGTGTCCAGTGAAAAGCAGAGTAGTGGAAATGAGTGATACCCACCTGTATAGTACAGACATAATCTATGTACTAAGAATAATTATTAGAGTGTGAATGAGAGATCCTAAAGAGGATTCTCTTGTATGAAGTGATTATAGTAGTAGTTTAGGTCAGAAAAAAGTTGCTCATTAGTCACCAGACTAGATAGCAGCCTATTGTTGAATAAATATTTAAAAAAACTAATTTCAAAAACAATTGCCTCACTTGCAAGCATCATCTTGCCCACAATAAACCAAAAAATTCCAGCAGTATCCGGTTTTGGATTCACATAACTTGTAAAATTTTACACCAAATCAGGAGTGTTTGCTAGGGTTGAACTGAATGTAGGATAGCCTACCTCTACAAGTCTACATTTCATGGTACTCTCATCAATAGAAATATGGCTGTCTGGTGTATATTACAATTGAAATTTCATAACAAGGTAGTTTTTTTTTAGTTAGTTTTTTTAGTCTATCTTTGTTATTGGGATTGTCATTAGCAAAGTGGATGTATTTATTGATCATTGTGAACCCATTGAAGGGCATGATTTGCAAAAATATTGGAGAAGCCAATATTTTTTGTTTGGTCCAGAAATGTTGTAGTTCTGGTTTTGGACTCTGGGATGCCAATATTATGAGAGCAAAATAGGCTCTCAATTCATCATTAATTGATGAAGTATTATCTATAGTTTTAGTCCTTGGTATGGCTGACACCAAAAAGTTGGGTGGTTTTGTCTGCTCCTTTTGCACTCCAACAGCTGTTGTTGTCAATATAAAAGTTGATATTCAACTATGCCTAGATGATTTCAAACAGATTGTCATTTATTTCTTGTGAAAGCTTATAAAACATTGCTGCCCACCTCATTATCAGCCACAAGAGCCTTCCTTTGAAGTACTTTTGAATCATTCTCGAGATATATGGGCTGATGCTGGTCTCATGTAGTCTGCACAGAATAAGCTCTCATGAAGCACTGTTGAACGCATTCTGCACATAGAGGGTGATAACTGCCGGGATTTGTTGGGTGTGTTGCATACCTGCTGCTGCTCCCTCCACCAACCTAATAACCTCTTCAATTGCATCCATGGTGGAGTGTCCTTTCCTGAAACCATACTGCTGCTCAAAGAGGATTCTTTTCTCTTCCAGTTCATCCTGCAGTCTGGCTGCCAGAAGTTGCTGAAAGAACTTCCCAACAATATTGAGGAGGCACAGTGGCCGGAAAGCTGCTGGGGTGTCAGGAGCAGCACCCTTTCCCTTAAGGAGGAGGACCAGCCAAGCAGGCTTCCAAGATGCAGGAAAGTCTTCAT
Source organism: Sogatella furcifera (assembly GCA_017141385.1). Classification (NCBI taxonomy): domain Eukaryota; kingdom Metazoa; phylum Arthropoda; class Insecta; order Hemiptera; family Delphacidae; genus Sogatella; species Sogatella furcifera. Next base: position 33,016,894 of record CM029554.1, on the reverse strand, counting down.
CCAGGAGCGTTTTGTTCATAGCATGGAGAACCTTCTGAGGGATTGTTGTGCTGCAAAGACTATGGCCTCAGGTGGAGTTGAATCTGGGCCACTGCTGTGGCCCAAACCCACACAGGCTACTGCTGTCTTGATGTTGTCTTTGGTGAAGGGCACAAGTTCTGGGGCAGCAAGTTCCTCCATGAGGATTTGCTGGTGAAGGGGGAATAGAGATTCAACCGTTGCCTTCATGACTGCCTCTGAGACCACAGGAAGTCTGTGACCCCATCTACATGACACTATCTTGTAGGCAGTGCCTCAAAGGTTGTTATCAGCCTCATCACAAAGTTCATTCCATTTATTCTTCTTCAAATCCTTGATGGCCCAGCGCAATCTCTTCTTGGCCAGCCTATAGTCATTGAACAAAGGTAGGCACTTATTACTTCTACCCCTTGCTCAAAGCATCTGTAGGAAACAGTGCTGGCGTTGACATTCCTGCCTCAGGTTGTTGATTTCAGGGGTCCACCAGTACATGGGACCCCATAGTCCAGTTCTGGGAGACTGCAGAAGTTCCTGGGAGGCATCACTTAGAAGGTCTGGCAATTCAGCAGCTGTTAGGTTGACTATCATGCAAGTGTGAACCAATCTTCTCCTTTAGCCTCCTTATGTTGGATCTCTTGAAGAATGTCCTGACTGGTGATTGCTGATCTCCCTCTAGAATTGTGATCAGAATTTATTGATGATCACTTAGAACTTCCTCATCAAGCACTTCCCATCTGTCAACTTGCCCTGCCAGACCCTCTGTTGCAAAGGAGACATCCAACAGTGATGACAAGGTACCTCACTGAAACGTGGGGGAATTTCCAACGTTTAGGCAGTGAAGGCCAGCAGCATCCAGGAATTCTGTAAGTTCAGACTCATGGGCATCTAAATAAGTGCACCCCCACCTGGGGCTTTTTGCATTCATATCCCCACATATGAGGACTTCTTTTTGCAAGTGGTGGACAAGACCCTCCAGTTCCTCCAGAGTGCATGTGAAGACATGCAGGTCAACATTGGGGGAGATATAAACACTAACAAGCAACAAGTCACTAAGTTCAGTGCACACCCATCCCAGACCATGACTCACTGCAGATACTGCATGTCTATTACTGATCTGGCAGGTGGCACAGCTTGTCCTGCTGTCAGAGGCCGATAATCCTGTTGTAACAATTCTGATATTTGGCTCTGAGACCACTAAAAAATCTACGGCATGTTTGGCAGCCAGATCCTGAATGAGGTTGTGAGCTGCCAGACTCCGGTTAGTATTGAACTGTAATATCTTCATTTGCATTGTGTCAAGCACTTCCCTGTATGGTGTCCCAACTCTCTGCCATTAAGACACTTTGGTTGATTTGTGTAGGCTCCTGCCTGATGTTCTAATTCTCTACAGTTGAAGCAGTGCACTTGACAGTCTGCACCAATGAAGGTTGCTGCCAGGTGGCCAGTATTCCAGCAGCGGAAACACTTCTTTACTTCTATATGCTCAGACAGCCTACTGAGGACCCATCCAATCCGGATCTTCTCCCTCTTCAGGAGGCTCTGTGCCATGTCCCTTGGCAGCTTTATTGTAGCCTTTTGAGTATCTCCATAGGCCGTACGCGTGGAGGTTACAAAGATGGAATCCCCTGAGCAGTTGACTGTCTCCAGAACTGCTGCCTTAACTTTGTCAGCAGTGACTGTAACATCAAGTCCTCTCACATGAAGAAAGGTGTAGAAGACCTTCTCACAAGAGGAGATTCCTGAAAGGCTATTTACACCTTCCAACAGTTTCCTCTTGGGATCTTGAGCCCAGACTTCCACCTTACCATCTTTGGTTTTTGTCACAGATAGAATGTCCACAGAACATGCCTGTAGCACTTCTTCCCTTAGGCGCCAAACCACTTCAGCAAAACTCCTACCATTTTCAGCTACATATGTGGAGATGCAATATGATTGGGTATATTTATCCGTGTTGTTGACCTACTGCTGTACTTGCTGACCCTGCCATGCCTCCTGTCACTGCTGTGGAGGCTGCTCTCCAGGTTGCTGTGTAAGCTGTGTTGACAGAGATGGCTGTGATTGCTGCTGCCGCTGTTCTGGTTGCTGCTGCAGTTGCTCATGGTGCTGCTGCCACTGCTCTTACAGCTGCCACTGCTGTTGTTGCTGCCACTGCTGTTGCTGCTGCCGCTGCTGTTGTGGCTGCAATGGTGGCTTCTGCAGAGGTGTCTTGGGCGGAGGGTGTTGTGATTGTTGTTGATGCCTCAGGGTTTGTTTGTTTCTTGAGCCAACCTTGACCCACCCAACTGTGGCATCCTGACTACAAGCATGGTTCATACCAAGTACCTCCATCTGCAATGCAGTAGACACAATATCCACATCATGTTGTGTGGCCTTGTTGTCAAGTGACACAAAGGCTTGCATACTTGCATCTTTGGTCACCAGTTGTTGTTGAGTCGTTTTTCCCTGCTCAGCCCTCAGTTGCACATATGCGGCTTCCATATCATTGATATACTGCTGGATCTCCTTGTGCAAATTGGTGTGCTATGTCAAGAAGACCCTCAGCTCAGACAGTGTCTGACCCATGGACTCCATGGTGTCAGACTCCTATGGTCACGGTAGTGATAGGTTGGGAACAGCTACTATACTGCTAATACTGTTATACTGTTTATTTTGAGTGCTCAAACTCAAACTTTTAAACTACTTGTGGACAAGAATGCTTCAGCTAACCTACCCTAAGCATCAGTTAACCTAAGCTAACCTAAGCTTCAGCTAATTCAACTCAAGCTGCAGCTAAGCTATCCTAAGCTTCAGCTAAGTATCAACTGACCTAACTGTAATCTAACTTGACCTTCAACCAATCTAAGCTCCAATCAACATAAAAATTTTCACAAAATTTTCATCAGGTTTCATACATGCATAATATATATATTAATACTGCTTTACTAATAATCTGATTACAGATTTTTTGGAGTCAACATGTAGTATTTACTCAAGAATTACTTACCTTTTAGTTGTACATACAGCAAGGCAGTTGTATTTTTTGTATAAAACCTAATTATCAATGCTTTTAATAACTAATGATTTGAAAAAAAAATTCAAGTACACAGCATGCAAAGGCCAAGAGCCCCCCAGCAATTGCTGTAGCTGCAATTGCTGTATTAGCTGCTCAAAGGCAGGGGTCGCATTGGTGCCAGCCAACTCATTGTAGCTCCTTTCTTGCCATGCTTGTATGCTACTTGTTGACAATCAAATGACCATGAAACAATACAAGAATCTAAAAATAATCTTATTACAGAATAAAATATTGCAATTATAGAAAATATCAATGTAGGAACCATAATGTGTTTATGGTTACTTTACATAACTTTTATATAATATATAAGTCTATATAATAATATGTTATTGCAAAACGTTATTAACATATCAGTGTAAACGTGGCATTACTTCGGTTACTTATGGTATCTACTTTGTTTATTACAAAGTTGTACAGTCGCGACCAACTCCCATGGTTCTATCAACCAAAACCGACCTCAAGAGAGATACTTACAGTAAATTATGTAAGTGGGTAGAATCGAATTCTCATAACAATTTAAAAATCTTATACATGTAATTCTTATGTCTCACCAAATAATGTGGAGGTTGCACATTTTCTTGTGATGCAGGCAAATGGAAATTATTTGTTTTTGCTGGTGAACAAAAATGACAATTCATTAAAACTTCAATGTGAGCAATCTTTAAAATCTGATAAATGAAATTTTCAAATGAAATAGTAGAGGACAACAGTTGGAACTTCAAATAACAGGTTTTTTTTTCAATGTTTTTGATTATGGAGCCAAAGAAGAATAATTTTTAATTTTGAAACAGTGTACTAGTAAGTTTAACATTCCAATGATTGAAATTTATATACAAATATTTTTAAAACTTTGAATAATTGAAATCAAAGTACTTTTCAAAAATATTTTTATTTTACACTACATGTTTTGGTGATATAGCCATTTTCAAGTGTAAATAACAGTAAAAAGTGTACTTTGATTTCAATTATTTAAAGTTTTAACAAATACAGTCCCTAAGAGGAAATAAGAATTAAATATTTTTAAATAAATCTCATTCAATTGCACAATAATTTCTATTCAAAAGAAAAGGAGATGTAAATTACTTTTGCAGGCTACATCCAACAAATCTAATAATAGATCATTAACAATTCTAAAATAATTTCCATAAACATTATAAAAACATCATTCATAAATTAACTCACCTCAGAATGTAAAGTTTGCATATGGTAGGCCTACTTGATACTTATGTTCAAGTAATATTTAGCATAGTACAAGCAAATTTTTATGAGTTAATAGATATTGTTTGTTCTTGATTAAAATATGACACTAATAACTAAAAATTGACACTAATTAACATCACCACACATTTTGTGTACACTTTAACGTGAGAAGTCTTGTAAATCTTAAAAAATAATAAGAAAAGTAAATTTACTATGCAGTAGTTCAATGCTATGACCATCATCTGCAATATAAAACTATCAAGTCTCACATTTTGACAAAAATGATTTAAAATTTTTCAGCCAAAGTGGGAAATGAAATTTCCTCCATTACAACAAGAAATATATTACAGTCCATTTCATACATCTAAATTCTAATTCAATTTTTATGGATAAATTTCAAAAATTGTGCCAAAATCTATTTTGGATTCCAATTATTGAAAGGATAATATAATAGGCCTACCAAAAAGATTCAATTTACTTGGTGAATAGAGTAGCAATAACAATAACACTTTTATTTATTATTTATTTAATAACATAAATGTGATAAAATTGAAGATTCCTCAGAACAGTTTAATTACCTTGTTAAATTAAATGAAATTGAATTTGTCATTGTTGATGTTATCAACGTCTTCATCAGCTTGTTCTGCTTCATCAGCAGAGCTGTTTGATGCAGAATACAGCTTACCTGCTGCCAGGCAGAATTCAATGAATGGGTCTTTTTTTGGCACTTACAGCTCTTCAAGAAAAGGTATATTGCCAAATACCCAGGGAAAAATGACTTCTTCCTGTTGTACCTAGGTAATGTGGTTTTCACCGCATTCCATGTACTCTCTATGTTGTTTGTATGGGCCCCAGTAATTGGGTCCTTGAAGTGGAGGCTGTGGTTCACTGTGAGGTGACAATAACCTCTTTTGCCTAGGCAATCGTAGGCCTTTCACAGATCAGACACCACTGCTGTACCTGGCAAGATGCAGTGGCGATCGGTGCTGTAGAAAGTTAGTGAAGCACCAACTAATGGTTGGGGGGGGAGGGGTGTTGTGGGTAATTTTCCTTTAGGCCTAACATATGTGTAATTTTCCGTTTCACACATTATTTTTTTTATTAAAACATAATCTCACTGTAGACTAACAAAAGATTTGCTTCAAGCTTGACATGTCATAAAAACTCTACACTACAATATTCATTATTATCATATCAAGATATATTTCTAAGAATAATATAAATTGAAAAAAACTCACCAAAGTTGATCAAGGATGTAGTCAAGTCTGCTCCATTGAATTACGTATTCACTTATGCACTTGATTATTCTGAATGGTTTGTATACAATTTTGTTTTTGTTAGAATATGTCTTGTATGGTAGAGGAGTCCTGTTACCATAGGAAATTCCACTTTTCCAACATAACCACTATCTCCCATGATTGAAAATTGCGACAAGTATTCTTCATTTCGTATGAATTATTTCATTTGGAAAAATCTTTTGATTTAAAAAAGCCAAAAACACAAAATAATACACTAAAATCACTAATCCACGTCCGGAAAATTTAAAATTTTAAACGCCAAATTTTCAACACATTGTATAATAAAATGTAATAAAGTGATGATAATTGACGATCTTCTTGAATGAAAATTGAATTGAAAAAATTGGAAAAACTTGGGGATTAGCGAAAGTTAAAATCCATTCTTCTTTCTTGAGCAGCAAATACTTTCACAACCTCGTCAAAAAATGTCTCTTTGTTTTTCAATTCGACTAGCAACTCAGATTCAATAGAAATGATCCCCAAGTGAGAAAGTCTCTTCTGGCCTGTTGTATTCCGAGAATATGTTTTTATCCTTTTAAGAACGGAAAAGGATCTCTCTACAGAGGCTGTAGTGACTGGAATTGTATACAGCAAGGAAACGAGTAATCCCATTTGCTCAAATGTTTTTCCAAACAAATTGTTGGATTTCGACAAAAACATCTTACAAAGCTCACTCAAAGTCTTCCCTCTAAACTCTTCACTAGAATAGAACACAATGAGTTCGTTTTTCAATCGCACCTGGTCAAAGAATTTCCCATATGTGCTTAAAAGACTATTGAACGCTGCTTCTGGGAAATCTCTGTTATGTTGTGGGAATTTGTCGGTTGAAAGAAGTTGCAGAAAATCCAATTTTGAGTAGTCTTCAAAACGGCGTTGAAAGTGGCCATCAATATTATCAAAAATTTCGCAGTAAACTCATCTGTAGTTGAATTGCCTCCTCTTATTTGGGGTTCCAACATCTCAAAACTTCTTCATAATTTTTTTCAAAGTCATCACGTTGTTTGAAATAGTCTCACAAATACTTTCAATTTTTTTTCTGCAGTACACAATGTCACTGGCCTGGTGCTGGAGAACATCAAAAAGAATGTCCATATGACAGAATATTTTGTCGAAAACACTTAGGAAAAAGACAAACTGGAACTCCTCCAAAACTGATAAGAATCCATTAACTGGAGCAAGGATATCACATTCTATCTCCTCAGGGTGTTCTAGCATTGCTTGAAAAACTTCACAGAGCTCTTTTCTGAATTTATGTACTGTGTTCACTAGTCGAGATGAGTAATTCCATCTAGTTGGACAGACATTGGGCAATCTTCTCTTCAAAAATTCATCCAAAAAAGTCACACGCTTTGGTGATCTTGTGAAAAACGCAGCAATTCCATTTAACGTACTGAAAAAATTTTACATTGAGGAATCTCACTCACGCTCTGTGACAAAACAAGATTTAGAACATGAGCATAACAATGTACAAAAAGTGCTTCAGGATGGATCTCTTTGATTCTTGCTTGTACACCAGATAGATGACCAGCCATTGTACTTACTCCATCATATGTCTGTGCTACTAATTTTTCACTGCATTCAAACTTATTCAAATAATCAAGATATGCATTGAAATAGCAGATGCATGCTTGTCAGAGCTTATGTCAGTTAAACCTAAAAATCGTTCTTTCACTTGTCCATCATTCACATAACGAAATATAATTGAAAACTGTGCTTTATTCGATACATCTGTTGTTTCATCCACCAAAACCGCCACAAATTTTGCTTCCTCAAGCTCTTTTTTTATTGACAATAATAAAGATGAGCCCACCGCATCAATTAGGTCGTTCTGAATGTGGCTGGAAAACCCTTTGAAAACAGTTGCTGTTTCCAAGTGTTCTGCTAAGAGAGGGTTGTAATCAGCAGTGTACTTCAGTAGTTCAATGTAGTTCCCTCGGTTAATCGAACTTTCTTTCTCATTATGCCCTCGAAAAGCTAATTCTTGTTTTCCCAAGAAGCAAACCGCATTAATAAGTCTCTTAAGTAGATCCCGGTTCCGTTTGACTATTTTATTATGTTGCGAAATTTCCTGTTTCAATTGATCATCTAAAGCAGTCTCTATCCTGATCTGACCGAAAGAAGCAGCACACAATGAAGCACGTATATGATTCACTGTTATTTCATGAGAAGCGAGCGATTTGCTTAAATTACCAAGGTGTTTGAATCCACTTTCTGTCCATGAAGTATGTCTATCCTTTCCAAATAATAAACAATTCCAACAAAATAGTGCATTCAACGTTTCACTTCCAGCTAACCACTCACACTTTTTATAATTATTTAACTGAAAATGTGTCGTAAATTTCCCACAATTTTGCTTCAAGTTTGGAAGATTAGGTGTTGGTCTTCCAATGTTTATAAGGTCTTTTTCTCCTCAAAAGAACGAGAGGAAAACGGGCGTTCTAGAAGACTTTTTATTAAACACGACATTTTATTATTGAACTTCACAAAATATCAATTGTTGAACTCATTCTTAATTCACATACACCCAATGCAAAAGATAAAAAAAACTTACGTGACAAGATAAATATCTTGTGAAGATAATACACGATAAATCAATATACACTTTACAAGCGATGAATACACGCGTTACCGGTGTGAGACGTACAGTTTGACAACTCGAACTTTGAAAATCGCCAATGCCAACTGAACTAAACACAGACAGAAATGAGAATTTTTTGGTTTGAAATGTTCAATTTTCTTTAATAAATAAATCAAACTTTATTGTTGAAATAAATTATTTATTTAGACATTGTCTGTTAGTCTTTATTATCAGTAAATATTATTATAAAAAAAAAATGACTTGGCACTGTCAACTTGACAGGTTGGCAATGCTCGGAAATAGAAATTACGTTTGGCCAAGATCGGCTATCTTCGTAGCCAGACGAAGCTAGCTTATTTCGTAGCTCTATTGCAACGTTTACCACTCCCACTTCCCCCCAACCGTTGTTATCCAAATCGTAACAAGAGCATATGAAGCTGGTTGAGCTCAGCTTCCTTTCACCTTTCAACCAACTAGCAGCTAGATGGTGAACGGTGTGGCGCTGACATTCAAATTGAAGCAGTTGATAATCATTGATTTTGAGCGTAAAATTAAGTTATATTCCAATAATTGATATTATACCACTGTATTAATAAATTGCACAATTTAAATTTATTTTTTGGGGGCTTTCGTTACTGAAGCAGTGCTTCACTTGCTTCATATGAGCGCTCGCCACTGGCAGGATGGGTACTTTTGTAGGATCGGTACCAGGGTGTTGGAGGATCTGTTCTCAACAGCTTCCATGAAGCATCGCCCAGTGGTGACATCAATCCACCCGAACACCCATTGGCCTTTCACTCTTTTTCCACGGTTGTGTTTTCTCTTGCCAAATTTTGACTTGTCAATTTGGACAGTATGTCCTGGCCCACCAATTTGCTCATTTCTGGAAATGACAGCATTGAAAACCACCTCACGGCAGAATGACCCCCAGTTGACTGCAGAGTGGTTCGACATTTCCACCTTTGAATCAAATAAAAAATTTCTTCATATTGACACTTCAACATACAATTTATCAAATGAAACAAGTTTTATTAGAAAATGAATACTGGCTATCATAAAAACGTCTATTAATAGTGTTTCATATACAGAATTAATGCTAAAAATATGCAAAAAATACTACTTGTGTAATTTCTTGCAAGTAGGAGAATCGTCTCTAGTGCAAATATTATGCCACGATTATACCAGAATATTAATAACATTCGTTGATGAAGTTTTGAATAACGTATTATTATTATATAGCTTTATATATTATATAACTTATATTTAAATTTATTAACAAATGTTATCAACTTTCCCGTGTAAACGTGGCATTAGATAAGAAATTAGGAAGTGTATTGAATTTATTTTCAAAGTTTGGCTCAATGAATTTATTCTTAATCATTTTCAATATCTTCGATTGTCATTCTATACAAATTAGATAATTTAGAACAGGAGATTTAATAGGAATATAGCAACTCAACTGACGGCTTTGGCCAAGTCTATGATGATTTGTGGAAAACAACTGCTTATTGATTTGAACAAAAATACTTTATAATAATTTCATATTTGTTATGAATAAATCATGTGTTTTATTTGGCTTGAATCATCTTTCTATCTATCTATACAGTATTCAGTTAAAGAAAAAAAATTGTTCCATTTGACAATATTTTTTTTATTTTATTTTTTTAAATATGAATGTTATTACCTCTTCTATCACCGTATTTATTGGAACATTCCTGGTCCACAAGCAAACAAATCCAATGATCTTCCACAATTCCAAGTGTGTATTTTCTTTCAATGACTGAGAAAAATTACAATTTTTTGTCTTTCTTCCCTTTATTACTTTTTTTCCTCGACAAACCCACTTGTGATTGTCCAGCGACCGAGTGTCTGCCCTCAATTGCATTTTATTTTTGCAATTTGGGCACTACAATTCTCCCTAAAAACCGTAATACAAAAAAAATACGTTTGAAGGAATGAATACAGACAACCATAACATATTCAATGTTTTTGTAAATATTTGAACTATATACTAACAACAAATATTCTTATTAGTTCAATTTAATAAATAAATAAACATAGAATAAATCAGTTCAGTTGTATCAATTTGATAATTTATATATTTTTTTCAAATTGAGTTTATTTTTTCAAAATATTATAGAAGGTCTAAGTTAATATAGTTTTTTGTGCCAGTTCTTATCACTTTTATCAAAATTATTATCACTATCTTTCACTTATCAAATTTAAATATAGTCAGACTACTAGAGAAATAAAAAATGGTTGTTCTCACCTGTAGGATTCCCCACTCAATACATTTTTGAATGATTGCTAGTCTGTCCTCCTGCTGGCTTGGCATGAAAATGTTTTTTTACATTCTTAGCATCCATTTTTATAGTATATAGCAAGTAAAATGGAATTACTGCACATCAATACTCGAATTAAACTTACCATCAACTAAATATTTTAGTAATGTTGATTTGGCTAAACTTTGAAATGAGCGTGAACAGCGGGAAGAAATAATGCCAACTGTTGGACCAGTTCATATAAAGGAAATTGTACCTTACCTTTAGTGACAGTTTTGTAGTTATGTGGTATAAAAAAGTGACAAATTCATAAATCTTGAATGAAGAAGTTGAGTTGTTCAAATAAAATAACAGTTCAAAATTAAAAGATTTTTTCTTTGAAAAATTTACATAGGTTACACACATTTTGAAAGTCAGTTTACAACTAGAAACATAGCATGAAAATAAACTATTTAGAAAACACACATTCTCATTGAATGAGACAGCAATTATATTTTCAATGATATAATATTGGAAATTCATACAATTTGAAACCATAATATTCAAATTGTGAGCGTGTCCTCTCTTATTATCTATAGTCTGTCCAAGCAAAGAAGAGCCTCTGGCAAAATGGGAAAATGAATCCAGCTTAGTCAATATTAGTTCAAGAATTATAAATGTGGTCCTAATGGTAGATCAAATTGTTTCCTACAATTTGAGATCAAATTGATAATTTTTGAACCAATATTGACCAAGCCGGAGTCATTTTTCCATCATGCCAGAGGCTCTTCTTTGCTGAAAGACTATACTCTTACTATACTACAATTTTTTTATTTAATGGATATAGGTTGTTTTTGCAATCACTTGGAATATGCTTTGTTTTCTCATTGAAATCTGATACAGTTCAAGACTTCTTGTTTATTTTATACTTGGAATTATTTATAAAAGGACTGGTCGAGTTTATAAGTCACAAATTAAACTTAAAGTTCTCTTGGTATTACCTTTTTATTGTTGGGGATCATTGTCTTTGTTATCACAAGTTGGCCATGCCAGAATCTCATCCCAGAAGTCTTCTACAATAATTATGATCAGGAACATATTTCACACATTTTTTGTATGTCCTTGATTTTTTTAGCGTTAATGGGAACAATTCCTTCTGTATATGAGTGAGCTGTTGGTAAAACAACTGGTTCATTGGTTGGAATCCTTAGTTTGAAAGTATGATGGATGAAACCATTGATTACTGTAGAGCACTTCACAGGCCCTGGAATTCTTTATTCTTTCTTTACAATTGCGACTTGGTTTCCAAGTATTCTAAGCAAAGGATGAATGAGTGATGATGATGATGATGAAGGTTTAAGATCTAGGTTATATGTCTATCCACAATGTCCACTTTCACTATGATCACAAATTTCAACTCACAAGAATAAAAAAACCATGATTTATAAATTTTAAAGGTTGGTGAATAATTCAAAACAGCATCAAAAATATCTAAAGTGATTTGAAATTATCAATTCTCACTTGAAATTTTAAAGCCAAAAAATTGTTAACTTTAATGATTGTTACTAAGCAACTTATAGAATGTTCTGTCCATATATGAAATGATGGTAATTTGACACACTGAAGGCCACTTTTTCATTCCGTGGAACACTCCTGCTTGAAGTTTCTATAGAATAGCACATTTTCCATAAAAATTTAGGCCACCATTTTTTGAACTCAATTATATCATCTCCTTTTAGTACTTCCACAATGATATCAAATTTAGCACTGGAGTGGATGATATATTATACAAGCTGATTGATAGTATATATTCTCTCCTTCTTTTTCAGGGACCACTATCACACCAAACACTCTATCACATGGTAGAAAAGAATGCCCCCGGAAAGGATAATAATGTTCAATCATGTCGAATCTATGTGTTTCAATTAATGCCATATTCATCCTAACAATTGGGTGATTTTTATTTTGCCTGGGACAGTTGTCTGAAAACAGGAGCAAATTCTTGATATTGTCATCAACATAATCTGTCAAATACTTCAAAATTAATGTGCACACTTCATTTGGTATTTTTTTTTGCAATCCCTTCATGATATATGTAGATAACTGACTTACCAGTTTTAAGATTGTAGATACAAAAAATGGAGACTTTCAGTTGCCGCAAGTAGAATAATTCTTGCACTGGAACAACAGGAAGTTGGACAATCTGCATGAAGTCGAAACAAAGGGCTAAAGTATCCTTCTTAGTCATAGCATCCTTGGCTTCTTTTATTGCAGTGTAGAACTTCTTGGCACTTCGTCTGTGAACAGCATACTCTGCAGATGCAACCCTTTTTGTGGAGTTATTCAAGGTGTTTGATCTTATTTTCAGCATAAGCCCTTCATGAATCCGTACTGAAACTGAAACAAACAGCTGTGTTGGCGTTTACCAAGCAAACATCTGACTGCAGAAACAACCTATGTCCTGGACTTAGGTTGTTTATGCACTCACTATAAAATAGAGCGCACTATTCTACCATGTTAGGAAGTGTTTCATGAGTTGTTTATGCACTCAACTTATAAAGGGACCTATGAAAATGCAATATCCACAGAAAAATGAAAATGGCTGAAATTGGCGTTTAGGTTCTTTTTGCAATCAGCAATTCTGGCTTAGCATGAAAATGTTTTAAGTGATGCTGGCTTAGCATGAAAATGTTTTTTACGTTTTTAGCTTCCATTTTTATAGTATATAGTAAGTGAAATGGAATTACTGCACATCAATACTCGAATTAAACTCACAAAACCATTGAAATAACATTAGATACATGTAATACCTTAATGTTGAAATGATGTTGAAATTCAACATTGCATACACAATAAAATGTCTGCCATTTTCACATGATTTTCAATGTTGAATAGATGTTGAAAACACACTGTGACAACCATTATTTTCAACGTTGAATAGATGTTGAAAACACATTGTGACAACCATTATTTTCAACTACAAATAGACGTTGAATAAGCATTGAATACTGGTCGTCATGAAAACTTGATTGTGGTATAGTCTGGACAAGCAAAGAAGACATTCTGGCAAGATGGGAAATAAATACAGCTCGGTCAATATTGATTGAAAATAATAAATTTGGTCTCAAATTGTAAAAAACATTCTGTTCTATAATTTGAGACCAACTTTATTATTCTTGAACCAATATTGACCAAGCTGAAATCATTTTCCCATGTTGCCAGAATGTCTTCTTTGCTTGACCAGACTAAAACCATAAATTTTGATCATGAGTGAACATTGAAAACACACAATAGAAAGAAAATTGTTCTGTAAAAATAGTGATTGAAGCTTGGGCAAACAAATTGTTGCTATTGTACTGCTGACTTTGTTTACTAAGGCTGATAAGATGCTTCAGATGAAACATAAAATTAAATGACCATGGAAGCTTGAGCAAAAAATTGCAGCAATAGTACTGCTGACGTTGTTTACCAAGATGCTTCAGTATGAAACAGAACATTAAAGCATAAAGCGCCCTGTAGATGAGGATTGTAGAATCGGCCAGTTAAATATTTGTAGCCAAACAGAGCACTTTGTCTTGTAATTGATTCAAACAATAACAGCTGTGATTGGCTACAGATATTCAACTGGCCGACACTATAATCCCTGTGTAGGGGAAGGTGTTGTACCGGAGGACACTTTTTCTATTTTATTTATTTTTTACTTTGAATAAATAAACTGCTGCCAATAGCTCTTAACTAAGCTCCATATCTTTGCAAAACAACTGGTAATTATTTCATAACTTATCATCCACTTATTATTGACTTACCTGGTATTATACTGTTATGTGTTCTATGTCCTTGGGTACAACATACTGTTGTACCTGAGGACACACTATGTTGTACCTGAGGACATAGCAATAAAACACAATACATCGAGTAAATCTACACTTATTTATTAGAATATTAATAAAAAATTATACTAACTTTACAAAATAACCATAGAATATCATAAACAGTGAATATTATAAATATACATAAAAATTGAAAAAATTCACACAAAGTTTAAATGCTGTGGAAGTTTAATTTGAAAAGAATAATATCCCCTACGGACATTAGGTTCTGGCATCACTTTTTTTATTTGTTTAAAATTAATGGTGCTCTCATCCTTCACAGTGGGGAACACATATTGTTTTTTACCTTTTTTAGGAAATTTACTGTAATTACAGCATTCTCAATCTGGGTAACTTGACCCACATAATACAAATTGGTTTTCTTCCCCACAAACTCTACTAGAACCCAACACCCAAGAACAGGAACCGGATTTTCTTCAAAGAAACTGCATTCATCATCATCTTCTAAATTAGAGATAGAAGCTGCATCATCTGATTCATCATTTTCTTCTTGCCTCTCTACTTCTTGTTGTGTCACCACTTCTTCCTCCTCCTCAGAATCAAACTGAATCTTCTTTCCTTTCTTCCTTCTTTTGATACCTGTAGCAGCCCTTTCAGCCTCAATTTGAGTCTTTACAGGTGTAGAAGTTAGAATTTGTGACTTCACATGTCTTCTATTGCTTGGTTTCCTCTCCCCTGCTTTGGGAAAAGGTCTTACTTCTTCTGGTGACTTAAGAGTCACTGCACCTGAAGTAGGCCTACCAGAGGATGAAGCTGAAGGAGGAAGGAGACCAGAAGAAAAGGTGGAATCAGAAGGTGCAGAAGAACAACTTGGTTTATCTACTATTTCTGATTGTTCAGGTCGATCTGTAACAGATGATGGCAGAAAGTCATCATCCCCAAAGACATCACGGTTGACTGGAAAAATTCCTGTCACCCTGAATCCACTCACAATGTTTTTTAAAGTGAATGCCAGCTCATATGCCCTATCACTTATTTGACAAACATCATAAATCGTCACTGGTTTAGCATTATTTGTCAATAGAAATTCTGCCATTGCTTTGGAATAAAATGTTTTGAAAGGTCCAAAAACACTTCTGTCTAGTGGCTGCAATTTGTGGCTAGTGTGGGGAGGAAGAGTCAACATTATAATATGATTGTCTTTGGCCTTTTGTATGGCTGAAATACTCACATGGGACTCATGATTGTCCAAAATCAAAAGTTGTTTGTCATTCTCTGAAGGCTTTGTAAACTTAATAAAATGATCCAAATAAGTTAAAAAAATTTCAGAATTGGACCAACCACTAGGATTTGCGACACCAATTGATCCAGGAGGAGCTCCTTTCAACATGTGTTCCTTGAAAAATACACAGCATTAATAGCTGCAATTAAAGTAACATTTACACCCCTTTCTCCAGATGTCATACTGCCCAGTTGCTTTGTCCACTTCTCT
>CM029554.1:32939586-33000665 GCA_017141385.1 Sogatella furcifera | reverse complement strand
TATGAAGTTGAAAGAGTTTCTCAACTCAATGTAGGTCTACAGTATTGTTCTAGTTATTTCTCAATACTTATGTTTGAAAATTGTATTATTTTTTCAGTAATTACTAAATATTCATGTAAACAAATCAATGTTTCGAGTTGCTATCACAAGATCAATATCCTTATACAGAGTGTTTCAGGAGGAATGTGCAATACTTCTCAGGCTGATTCCTTACACCAATTTGACAAAAAAGTTCCATGGGACCAACCCCCAAAAACGCTTTGTTACTGAGATAACAATGGCGGAAAATTGAGATTTTTCAAAAATATTTATTTTTCTAATTTTTTAGAGGCTTTAATAAGGTTCTAAAATGATCAATACCTATGTAAAATTATTGTAAATTATGTGTAAAAGTATCCTTATCCTTATCCAATATAACCCTTATTGTTGAAAAATGGCGTTTTCTGGCATATTTTTCCAATTATCTCAATAACCGCTAAGGTGACAAACTTGGAAATTGTTTTATTGAATTTCTCAGATAATTTTACATAGGAATTGTTCATTTTAGAACCTCACTAAAGCCTCCAAAAAATTAGAAAAATTAATATATTTTGAAAATCTCAATTTTCCGCCATTGTTATCTCGGTAACAATGCGTTTTTGGGGGTTGGTCCCATGGAATTTTTCCGTCCACTTGGTGTAAGGAATCCTGAGAAAGCCTGAGAAGTGTTGCACATTCCTACTGAAACACTCTGTATAAAATACTCTACCAAAATCATTTTTCGTAGCCTAATCCCTTTCAAAATAAAGTTAATCTTCCGAACTTTCTTACAAATACAAAAGCAAGTTAGAACTTAATATTCTTGAATCTCAACATCAAAGTGTATCTTAATATCATTAAATCTTCATCGCAGCACAGTCTCCAATCCTGACTGAAATTTGTCTTCCCATCAACATTCATCGATAACCTGTTTTTATGGCAGACAAAACTTAGCGCTCATTACGACTCCTCCTCACAAGCAAAGTAAGCACCCGGGATGATCGACGAGCTTAGTTCCACAACGGACTTTGCCGAACTTTGCCTCGCCTCGCGCTGTCTCGCCGAACTTAGTTCGCGAAACGATCTTTTCAATAGATTTATCGTAGTTGTAGGCCCGAACGCGAGCTGTGAACATTATTCGATATTAGTTTGATTTATAAAGCGTTGTTCGCTATAATAGTTGCTTGCTCTCTCTCATCCAACTATCTCTCTCGCTTAAGTAGTCTGGTCGAGCAAAGAAGACATTCTGGCAAGATGAGAAAATCACTCCAGCTCGGTCAATATCGGTTCGAAAATTACCAATTTAGTCTTAAACTGTAGAGCAGAATGTTTTCTACAATTTGAAACCAAATCAATAATTATTGAACAAATATTGACCTAGCTAGAGTAATTTCCCCATCTTGACAGAATGTCTTCTTTGCTCGACCAGACTATACTTTCTCTCTCATGCAACTATCTCACTCGTGTAAGTGGTTCGTCCGTGCTACTCTCTCACTCGTACGAGCTGCCTTGTGCCGAATGTAGGCGAGTTGTAGGCTCGTACATCAAACCTTTACTGCCGACAAAGGCCAATCAGGTGTGAAGAATGGCGAGCTTTTGCAAGGCACCCTATATAGATATAAAAGTCCTGAATGAGGTACGCTATATACTTGAGAATGAGTTGGCTCATATATATATATATATATATATATATATATACAACAAGCAAAGAAGTCTGTCCAAGCAAAGAAGACCCTCTCGAAAGATGGAAAATGACTCCAACTTGGTCTATATTTGTTCAAAAATTATAAATTTGATCTGAATTAGATCTGAAATAGTAGATCGAATCGTTTCCTACAATTTTTGAACCAAGATTGACCGAGCTTGAACAAACAATCAGTAGGTCTTTGCTTGAACAAACTATAGTAATAGTATGAAGTATAAATATAGTAATAGTAAGGTATATATAGTAATAAAACGTGAATGGATTCAGGTACGTATAGGTAGTCCGAATGAACTTGAGAATAAATAGAGCTATTGTTGTATATAGTAATAAAACATGTGAATGGAGTCCGGTACGAGGATAGTTCACGCAAAGAAGACACTTCTTGCAACTCACTTTACATTGTAACATCGTGTCTTCTAAGCTTCCGCAATCTGTAAGGAGTTTTGGCTTTATAATTTTAAGTGAGAATTGATAATTTCAAATCATTTTAGATATTTTTTATGCTGTTTTGAATCATTCACCAACCTTTCAAATTGTAAATTGATAAATCAGTTTTTTCTTATTCTCGAGAGTTGAAATTCTTGAGTATAGTGAAAGTGGGTATTGTGGATAGACATAATAACCTACATCTTAAACCTTCATCATCACTCATTCATCCTTTGCTTGAAATACTTGGAAACCAAGTCGCAATTGTAAAGAAAGAATAAAGATTAGTAAATAGCATTATAACTCACAAACATGTAACTTACTCAAGTAGCTTGGAAATGGCATAAGATGTATAGGATAGATATAATCTTTCCAAGCAAAGAAGACCCTCTGGCAGGATGGTAAAATGACTCCAGCTTGGTCAATGTTTGTTCAAGAATTATAAATGTGGTCTTAATAGTAAATCAAATTGATTCCTAAAATTTGAGATCAAATTGATTATTTTTGAACCTAAATTGACCGAGCTGGAGTCATATTCCCATCTTGCCAGAGGGTCTCCTTTGCTTGGACAAACTAAAGGCCTACAACTGAAGCCAACACGTTAGGCGGTTTCGTCTGCTTCATGTGCGCTTCAACAGCTGATGCTGTCAATGAGAGTTGTCATTTAGCTATGCCTAGATAATAGATATGTTACATCAGCTGATAGTAGCTCCCATTACGTACAAGAGACAGAGGAGACCGATTTTCCCGATTTGACGTTAGCTCAAGAATTTGCAGTTCAGAATAATAATTGTTATTCCTATTTTAACCTATAGAAACAAACCTGAAACCCAGGAAGAATTGAATCATCACTTTGATAAGAGTATAATATAAGTTTGATACTATTGATTAGTATGACCAGAAACTCTAACTTACATGAAATCAAGAACGGAGTGTACCTTTCTACCTTAGAGAAGATATGAAAAAAAGAGAAAGACTTTGTCACACAGCTTCTCTCTCCCGCTCACTCTCTCTCTCTCTTTCCCTCTCCGCTCATGCCCTCTCTT
The DNA here is from genome assembly GCA_017141385.1 of Sogatella furcifera. NCBI lineage: Eukaryota > Metazoa > Arthropoda > Insecta > Hemiptera > Delphacidae > Sogatella > Sogatella furcifera. The sequence goes on along the minus strand of CM029554.1, from coordinate 32,997,470 downwards.
TATCTTTCTTTCTCTCTTCCCTCCTGACCTCTCACCATCTTCTCCTCTCTCATTTACAAAAGTAATTAAATTCGTTGTGCAGCCTAATTTGCAAAAACGAAATTAAAATTCCAGGCTGCCGTTCTGCTACTACTGTTCGTGCCTGTGTTGTTTGAGTTCTGCTACTGTCTGTCCGAGCAGAGAAGACATTCTCACAAGATGGGAAAATGACTCCAGCTCGGTCAATATTGGTTCAAAAACTTTGAATTTGGTCTCAAATTGTAGTAAAAAATCTTGTCTACATTTTGAGAGAAATTTATGATTTTTGTACCAATATTGACCGAGCTGGAGTCAGTTTCCTCCCTTGCCAGAATGTCTTCTTTGCTTGGACGGACTGTAGCCCACCTCTGCTAGGATGGTTGCTTCCTTGAGAATAACGTGATCTTGTAATGCCTATGATGCTGATATTAGCCTAATGCTGATGATAATTCTGTTGATGATGATGATGATGATGATGATGATGATGATTATGCTGGTGCCTAAGCTATTCATTGCTTTAATTAATCGGTGCCTCTAACCTATTATACTCAACACCCCTTCCCTTATACCTTATAACACGAAGAACCGCTTCTAAGAATGTTGTCTCACCTGAAAAAGTGTATAAGATGGTGAAGAACAAGAAGACAAGGAACAGGAGAATGAGAGATGTGGAGAGGAAGGAATTGAAAGAAGATGAAGAAGAAGCAGAAATGAGATGGAGATAGAGAAAAAGAAGATGAAGATGGAAAAGAAAAAGAAAAATGAGAGGAAGAAGCGAGGAGGAGGAGAAGAAGAAGATGGAGGAGAAGAAGAAGTAGAAGGAGAGGGAGAAGGAGAAGAAGAAGAAGAAGAAGAAGACGAAGAAGAAGGAGGAGGAGAAGGAGGAGAAAGAGAAGAAGGAGAAGAAGGAGAAGAAGGAGAAGAAGGGGAATAAGGAGGAGAAGGAGAAGAAGGAGAAGAAGGAGAAGAAGAAGAGGAGAAGGAGATGAAGGAAGGAAGAAGGAAGAAGAAGAAGAAGAAGAAGAAGAAGGAAATGGAGAGAAGGAAGGTGATAGAAGAAGAAGAAGAAGAAGAAGAAGAAGAAGAAGAAGAAGAAGAAGAAGAAGAAGAAGAAGAAGAAGAAGAAGAAGAAGAAGAAGAAGAAGAAGAAGAAGAAGAAGAAGGAGAAGAATAAGAAAAATAAGAAGAAGAAGAAGAAGAAGAAGAAGAAGAGGAAGATGAAGAAGGAGAGGAAGAAGAAGGAGATGAAGGAAAAGAAGGAGAAGAAGGAGAAGAATAAGGAGGAGAAGAAGAAAAAGAAGAAGAAGGAGAAGAAGAAGCAGAAATAAGAAGAAGAAGAAGTGGAAAAGAAGAAAAAGAAGAAGAAGAAAGAGAAGAAAAAGAAGAAGAAGAAAAAGAAGAAGTTGAAGACAAAGAAGAGGCAACAGAAGAAGAAAGATGAAGAAGGATGAGGCTGAGAAGAAGAAGAAGAAAATGAAAAAGAAGAAGAAGAAAAAGAAGGAGAAGAAAAAGAAGAAGAAGAAGAGTTGAAGACCAATTAATTAAGATGTTTGAAACGTTGCCTTGCCTGCAAGGTAATTCAACAACATTCTTTCTTAACTATAGTTGTAAATTTTTCATGGGAAATTAAAATAACACATTTACTCAAGTTCATTTACTTCACTCAGACCTAACAATGAATAATTTCATAAGCGCTTTTTGGAAGGATGTACGTGATAAAGAATTCATCAATTCATAATTCATATCGATATTGTGACAGTGAATACAATTACATACTTTTAACGTGGTTGAAATCTGGAGAAAAAATGAGGCTGGATCAATTATATGACGAATAGTATTAAAACTTTGAAATAATTTAATTCAAGGTACCCTTTTTCAAAAAAATTGTATTTTTCACAACATGTGAATTATTAGAATCATAGAGTCATTTTCAAGTGTAACACTTTAAAAAAGGTAATTTGGTTTTAAATTATTTTAAAGTTTTAATGAAAACAGTAGCCCTAAGAGAAAACAAGTATTTTGAACAAAATAATGTGTTTCAGTTTGTATAAGTTGGGTTACTTTGAAATCAGTTGATTGTTATGGACTATTTTTAGTTTTGCTGATAGGTGATCCAGTGATTCAGTGCCATTTGGCGTTTATATAAAAATCAGTTGTTAAGAGTATCAGAGGATCGAGGATAAGAGGTGAGAAAGTTTGAGAAGAATACAGGGTGTTCCCCTGAACGACGACGAAAATGTCGTGCGCGAAATGCCCGTTATCCGCCATTATGTTTTTTATTATTTTCAATCATATCTCAATAATAAATGAACAGAACCCTATTGAATTTGGCAGGATTAAATATAAGAATGATTTCTTTAAAATAGTGATTCTGAAAATCTAAAATTTTCAAAAGGGCGGCCAACTGGAATTTTAATTTTCTGTTGAAAAGAAAGGTTTCACGAAAGTCTGTACCATTACAAAAACGTAGAGCTGAAGAAAATTGTGTATTTTCCATCCAAATTCAATAATAAATAACCGAGATACAGTAATTTTTATTCCTAACCTAGCCTCTATGAAAACCTTTAGACATGAATGTCGGGCGTAAATTCACGAAAATAAGAATTAAAATCGTCATAAATCATTCATTTATCATTGAATTCTGACAAATCAGACACCATTTCCTTCAGAATTTGAAGCTTTACATTTTTGTAATAGTACAAATTCTCATGAAACCATTCTTTTCAACAGTAAATTGAAAATTAAAATTTCAGTTGGCCGCCATTTTGGAAATTTCAAATATTAAGAATTTTTGGGATGACCATTTTCAAGCAATTATGCTCATACTTGAGCATACAAAATTTCAGAGGAATATGTACATTTGTTATCGAGTTATGATGGAAAATCATAAAAACACAAAATGGCGGATAACAGGAAAACTAAGGAGAATTCGGCAATTTTCTGTTTGTTATAGCAGAGACAATGTATTATTATAGTAATAAAATAGTAGTAATAATACATTGTCTCTGGTTATAGCTTAAGGAACACCGTGGTGGTACCCGAATAAGTTCTTTTCGGAACACTCTGTATAATTATTATGAGAACGAAGATGTAAGGAATAATGCATATGAGAAGTGAAATGCATGTCAGTAAGAGGATAGAAAAATGAACCAAGGATTACATGTGAGTAAGAAAGTAATGGAGAGAAAGAATCAAAACGGATGAGGAAGAGTTCTCTGTTTTCCGTTGCTTTGAGAAAATAAGAGGAAAATATGAAAAAAGCGCCAGTAGACGAATGATGAGCCGTGAACGAGGAAAAAGTTCGAGGAAAATTTTATTCGTTGCTGTTTTTGATTCGTGAATATTTTATTAGCCGTCGATGTTGCCATGCGAAAACAATTGAGTCTGAAATCGTGAGGAGGAGGAGAAGAAGGAGGAGGAGGAGGAGGAGGAGGAGGAGGAGGAGGAGGAGGAGGAGGAGGAGGAGGAGGAGAGGAGGAGGAGGAGGAGGAGGAGGAGGAGGAGGAGGAGGAGGAGGAGGAGGAGGAGGAGGAGGAGGAGGAGGAGGAGGAGGAGGAGGAATTCTGACAAATCAGACACCATTTCCTTCAGAATTTGAAGCTTTACATTTTTGTAATAGTACAAATTCTCATGAAACCATTCTTTTCAACAGTAAATTGAAAATTAAAATTTCAGTTGGCCGCCATTTCGGAAATTTCAAATATTAAGAATTTTTGGGATGACCATTTTCAAGCAATTATGCTCATACTTGAGCATACAAAATTTCAGAGGAATATGTACATTTGTTATCGAGTTATGATGGAAAATCATAAAAACACAAAATGGCGGATAACAGGAAAACTAAGGAGAATTCGGCAATTTTCTGTTTGTTATAGCAGAGACAATGTATTATTATAGTAATAAAACAGTAGTAATAATACATTGTCTCTGGTTATAGCTTAAGGAACACCGTGGTGGTACCCGAATAAGTTCTTTTCGGAACACTCTGTATAATTATTATGAGAACGAAGATGTAAGGAATAATGCATATGAGAAGTGAAATGCATGTCAGTAAGAGGATAGAAAAATGAACCAAGGATTACATGTGAGTAAGAAAGTAATGGAGAGAAAGAATCAAAACGGATGAGGAAGAGTTCTCTGTTTTCCGTTGCTTTGAGAAAATAAGAGGAAAATATGAAAAAAGCGCCAGTAGACGAATGATGAGCCGTGAACGAGGAAAAAGTTCGAGGAAAATTTTATTCGTTGCTGTTTTTGATTCGTGAATATTTTATTAGCCGTCGATGTTGCCATGCGAAAACAATTGAGTCTGAAATCGTGAGGAGGAGGAGAAGAAGGAGGAGGAGGAGGAGGAGGAGGAGGAGGAGGAGGAGGAGGAGGAGGAGGAGGAGGAGGAGGAGGAGGAGGAGGAGGAGGAGGAGGAGGAGGAGGAGGAGGAGGAGGAGGAGGAGGAGGAGGAGGAGGAGGAGGAGGAGGAGGAGGAGGAGAAGGAGGAGGAGGAGGAGGAGGAGGAGGAGTAGGAGGAGGAGTAGGAGGAGTGGGAGGAGTAGGAGCAAGAGGAAGAAGAGGACGTTGAAAGGGAGGAGAAAAAGAAAGAAAAAGAGAAAAATGATGAAAGAGAAAAAGGAAGAGGAGAAGATAAATAGAAAGAGAGAGAGAGAGAAAGGAAAAGGAGAAGAGAAAAAGTAAGAAAGATTAAGAAAAAGCAAAAGAAAAATAAAAAAGTAGGAGAAGGTGGTGAAGGAGATGGAGGAGAAGAAGATGGAGAAGAAGGAGAAGGAGAAGAAGAAGAAGTAGGATAAGTGGGGTAAAGAAAAAATGGGTTGGCGGAAGAGAATGAAAAAGAAGGACAGGAAGAAAAAGAAGACGAAGAAGGAGAGGCAGAAGAAGGATAAAGATCAAAAAAGATGAGAAGAAGATGAAGGAGGAAAAAAGAAGGCGAAGAAGTAGAAAAAGAGGAAAAGAGAGCAGAAGGAGGAGAAGAGAATGAGAATTAGAAGTAAGAGGGGGTAAAGGAGAGGACGTGGAAGAAGAAGAAGAATGTTGAGGAGGAGGAGGAGGAGGATAAGGAGAAGGTGGAGAAAGTGGAGGATAAGGAGAAGTAGTAGTCGGAGAATCAGAAGAAGAAAAAGGAAACAGAAGAAGTAAGAGGAGGAGAAGGGAGAGAGAAAGGAGAAGGGAGAGCAGAAGAAGAGCAAGAGAGAGTAAAATGAGAAGAGAAGAAGGAGAAATAGAAGTAAAAGGAAAAATAAGTAGAGAAAGAAGAAGTAGAAGAAGATGGAGAAGGGGAAGTAAGAGGAGAAAAGGAGAAAAGTAGAGGAAGTAGAAGAGAGGAAAAAAAGAAGTAGTAATAGGAGGGAAGGAGAGATAGAAGATGAGGAGGAAGAAGAAGAAGAAGAAGAAGAAGAAGAAGAGAGAGAGAAAAAAGGAAAAACGGGGTGAAGTTGTGGGAGTAGGAGTAGAAAAAAAGTACAGGAAGAAAAAGAAGAAGACGGATAAGAAGAAGAAGGAGAATGATAAGGAAGGAGGAGGAGGTGGAGAAGAAGAAGGGGGAATGGAGAAGAAAAGAGGGTGAAGTAAAATGAGTAAAAGGTGAGGAAGAAGAAGGAGAAAGAGTTGAAGGTTTTAGGAGCAGGAGAAGGAGATGGCGGAGAAAGTGGAGGAGAAGGAGGAGATGGTGTTGGAGAAGAAGGTGGTGGAGGAAGATGATGAGGAGGAGTGGGAGGAGAAGAAGGAAAAGCTCTTGTTTGCGAGAGTGTTACGTTGTCATTTTTAGCGTTGAATTTCAGAAAAATACGAGAATAACAACGTCTAATCACCGGCAGAATTTTTTTTTGAATTCGGTGTAATGTTTGTTCATGGAAATATCGAGTTAGATTTTTTCAAGTAACTGTCAGCTTGAATTTAAATTTTCCACTGAACTCTAAAGTGATTCATTTTTGCCTGTATACTTTTACAAAAACCTAGTATCAACATCATTAATGTATTTTCGCCAAACTCGTATGTAATACACAACTTTCCAAGCTAGATTTGCGTTTGGAAAATTGCCGTTTACAGGAGAATCAAAGATCAGCTGTTCTGAATGCGGGATCATTTGATGATTATTACAGCACTAGTCATCATCACGATGATAATTACAGCACTGAAAATCTAGCACAGCTGTTTTTTCCGAACTTCGACGTATGAATAAACGAGTTGAACGAGCCGCCATGACAGTTCAGTTTGTGCGTGTGTTCTAGTGTTGTGTTGAGGTTATGTTGGCTTCAGCTAATGTTTTTAGTTGTTTGAGGTTTTAATAAATCCTTCTCAGTCTAGTATGACGAAAAAAATGTACATAATTCGTGTGGAAAAGTTTACAAACTCATAATTATTTTCCAAACTCGCGTACCGCTCGTTTGGAGAACATAATTGTTCGTTTGTAAAAACACATTTTCCACACTCATTATGTAATATACTATAACTCAACAACTAACAAGTACATGAGCTAACAATCATGTTATTTCAAGTTTTCTTTTCAAATAAAATCTAGTTATGGCGGTATTCATTTGAATTTGTTAATGGTGAGGGTTTGAGTAGGAATATTCTAAAACAAAAAGGCTGCAAGTTAGGCTTAGGCTGTTGGTTGGGCTGCGGGTTTAGATTGAGATGAGTATCTTATGACGAGGAAGTCTTACAAGGGGGTCTACGTGACACTGGCAGCTCGTGTCCACATAACAGGTGAAGTGCTGTACAGTAAAAGATACGAGCACTTCACCTGTTTCGTGGGCACGAGCCGCCAGTGCTACGTGATGCTTTTCCCCCACCACTTCAGAGCACAGACTCGTATACTATGATAATCAATTTCATATAAAATTGAATAATCTGTATTAAGATGTAAATATGTCATCTATGCCAGAGCATAGGTCACGTGGCCTCGGACCAGCCAATCACAGACAGCCTTCTTTACCAAGCCTCATGCTGAAAAGCCTCTCGGAAAAGCCCGTTTATGACACGCAGCTAAAGCCCCTTCCCGATCTTCCCGTCATAAGCGTGCTCATAAGAAACTACGCATTTATATGCCTGGATAACACCTAACGCACCTATACCGCACCTAACCCGCAGCCTATCCCGCAGCCTTACCTTTTTGACATATTATTCTTACCCTAGTAACATTATTTAGTGATCTCAATTAAGAGAGTTTAATTTTTAGCCTATGAGTTCTTAAAAATCTTTCCAAGGTTTTATGAAATATGCCGGTGAATTCACTCACGCCTATACGTTAAATACGTTGAATTGAAGTTTGTTACGACGTATTGAATAAACGTTCATTGTAAAAATTGAATACTGTAATCTAGCCTTGGGTCTGATTCCGATGTTGTGTGAACATTATAATATCCAACCCCAAATTGTATAATCACATCTCAAACGATAACAAACCACTAATCTTAAACTCATGCAAAACAACAAACTTATTCAAAGTTACATCCAGTCAGGTTCGAAGAAAACAGTTAATATTCCCAGGTTGCTTAAATATGATTGGCTATGAAGAGGGTTGTTGGAGGAAAGCAGAGCAATGGGAAAAAGACGATAGTATAGAGGATAAAGAAGGAGGAGAAGAAGAAGAGGAAGAGGAAGAAGGAGTAGAGGGAGAAAAAAATGGGGTGGAGGAGGAGTAGAAAAATTAAGGACAGGAAGAAAAAGAAGAAGAAGAAGAAGAAAAAGAAGAAGAGAAGGGAGAAAAACATGAGGTGGAGGAGGAATAGGAATATTAAGGACAGGTAGAAAGAGAAGAGGAAGAAGAAGAAGAAGAAGAGAGAGAAAAAAGAGAAGTGAAAGTAGGAGAAGGAGAGGAAAAAGAAGAAGAGAGAAAAAAGGAGGAGTGGAAGTAGGAGGAGGAGAAGAAAAGAAGAAGAAGAAGAAGAAGAGAAGGAGAGAAAAAATGAGGTGGAGGAGGAGTAGGAAAATTAAGGACAGGTAGAAAGAGAAGAAGAAGAAGGGAGAAGAAGAAGAAGAAGGAGGAAGGAGAAGGATAAGAAGAAGAAGAGAGAGAGGAAAGAAGAAGAAGGATGAAGAGATGAAGAAGAAGGAGGAAAAGGAGAAGGTATTGAAGAAGAAAGAAAAAGGAGAAGAAGGAGAAGTGAAAGGAGGGGAAAGAGAAGAAGAAGAAGAAGAAGAAGAAGAAGAAGAAGAAGAAGAAGAAGAAGAAGAAGAAGAAGAGGAAGAAGAAGAAGAAGAAGAAGAACAAGAAGAGAAAATAAGACAGAAATAGAGAGAGAGTGAGTCAGAAGAAAGACTCTGAGTGTTTGTTTTCTTCACACAATTCATGAATAATTGTTTTATAATTTGTTCGCTTGGCTTGCAGCAACTTGGTCGAGTTGGTCCTACTTTTCCCCAGAGAGTGAGAGACTAGATTAGCATTCTCTCCTTCTCTCTTATTCTTTCTCCCCTCTTCGTCTCTTTCTCACTCTAGAGTATAAGCGGGAGAGAAAAGAGGTAGAGATAGAGAGAGATTTGGAGAAGTTCAGTTCCAGTAGTTTTTGTCGAGCTCTGCGAAAGGGGCTGCTTGAGTTGAGTACTGTTGTCTGTCCAAGCAAAGAAGGCCCTCTGGCAAGATGAGAAAATGACCCCAGCTCGGTCAGTATTAGTTTAAGAATTGTCGATTTGCGCCCAATCGTAGGAAACATTCTGATCTACACTTTTAAGAACAAATCAATATTATTTTAACCAATATTGACCGATCTGGAGTCATTTTCTCATCTTGCCAGAGGGCCTTCTTTGCTTGGACACACTATACTTCTTGTTGGTAAGAACCTTCCTCCACATACAAGTTCAGTCTCGATTAAGTTTCTGTTCTTTCTTCATGCGTCTTTCTTGCTTTCTCGTGTTTTTAACACTGGATTACTAATTCACTATCTCCCTCTGTATTGTCTTTTTTTAGGAAAAAGTGAATTTTATATGCTTGAAATCAACAGTTTATAAGGAGAATACCAATTCATCATTGATTACTTTTCATCTACTGTCCAAGCAAAGAAGACCCTCTGGCAAGATGGGAGAATGACTCAAGCTCGGTCAATATTGGTTCAAAAATTATCAATTTGATCTTAAAGTGTAGGAAATAATTTTATCTACAATTAGGACCAGGGTTATAATTTTTGAACAAATATTGACCAAGCTGGAGTCATTTTCCCATCTTGCCAGAAGGTCTTCTTTGCTTGAACAGACTATACTACCTTGTTGATAAATAATATTATATTTTATTTTTGCTTAATTTATATTTCATAACCATATGTATTTCGAACTAAATTTGAGCAATATTGACCATAATAGAGTCGCATAAACGCGATAAAACTCTACAAAAAATACAATCAAACAAGTTGATCTAGAAATAAAGTAAAATTATAGTTAAACTATAACCTACCTATAGTTTCAGTTAAAGTATAGTTAGCTATAGTTATAGATAAGTAAAAGATTTTTTTAAAATAATTATAAATGCATTGGGAAAATAATTCAAAGAGGGTACTTTGATAATTATTTAAGATAAAAAACAGTGATAAAAGTAGCCCTGAGATTAAGGAAACAGTAAGTTGAAGTATAGAAATAGTTTCAATGAATAAAATAACTCATAAACTTCTGTTTAAGCATCAGATAGATTTTTATTGTGAAAACATCATTCGCTAGTCGCCAACTTTCCAGGTATGAACTCAATACAATACACTGAACATGTAATAATTATAGATTTTTGTTTCCACATAGCATCAATCATTCTTATACAACTCACAATATATAGTCTAATAATATAGTCACAATATCCAAGCAAAGAAGACCCTCTGGCAAGATGGGAAAATGACGTCAGCTAGGTCGATATCTGCTCAAGAATCATAAATGTCTTAACAGTAAGTAGATAAAATTGTTTCTTAAAATAATTTGAGATCAAATTGATAATTTTTGTACCAATATTAACCGAGCTTGAGTCATTTTCCCATCTTGCCAGAGGGTCTTCTTGCCTTGGACAGACTATATTTCAGCCACGACAAACCATAACCAATGAACAACTCAGCACAGACACGTCATAGCCACTGGCGGCTCGTGTCCACGAAACAGGTGAAGTGCTCTACAGTAAAAGATTCGAGCACTTCACCTGCTTAGTGGGTACTAGCCGCCAGTGGTCATAGCATTGGCAATGCGTATGTGTCCTCAATTAGTTTTCGTCGGGACGTTGTCGTATTGGGACTGTGACGCTTTTTACTTTGACTCAAGGTATTGTAAATAAGGTATAGGCATACCTAAATGACAACTTCAATTGACAACATCAGCTGTTAGAGGGCACAAGGAGCGGACGGAACCGCCTAACTTTTTGGCGTCAGCAATGCCAACATAGCGGATCGAGCACTAGTCTAAAAATAAGCTTCTCTGAGGAAAAAAATTTTAAAACTTCCACAGTTCATTCACCAGTAACTTTATCTATCATTTAGCAAGGTATAACAAGCATCACGGGAAATAACATCCTCACACAATCGTAAAGATAACGTTTATAGTCTGTACAAGCAAAGAAGGCCCTCTGATAAGATGGGAAAATAAGTCAAGCTCGGTCAATATTGGTTCAAAAATTATCAATCCATTCTCAAATTGTAGGAAACAATTGGATTTGCCATTAAGACCACATTTATAATTCTTGAACAAATATTGATCAAGCTGGAGTCATTTTCCCATCTTGCCAGAGGGTCTTCTTTGCTTGTCCATCGCAGTTGCCATGGTAACGAAATTTAATAATTTCTGCGAAACGTTCGTTTTTTGCATCCAGTTTTTGTGCGTGGGTTGAGGATCTAGGGAGGGAGAAAAAGGAGAAGAAGGAATGTGGAGATTTGGAGAGAGAGAACGAAATAATTAAGAGGGGAGAAAGAGATTCAGATTCAGATTCAGATTCAATCACTTTATTCATGTAGATTACATAATACAATAATTCGAATCCTATGCTTTAAGAATAAAAATTACATTATGGTTCGCATAAGTTGGCCAATTATAAACTATGAAAACTTGCAAATGAGACAGATGTAGGATTCAATATGCACACGGTAATATAAATTTGTGATGTATCTACATAGAATGGCGGAGTTTAGACATATAAATGTCCATTCTTGGAGAGGGATGTTCGAAGACATCTCTCCCATCAATACTCAACCATGAGCGAATATTTTTATGATCATTACAACTATGGTACGAAGAATTTATTAAATCGAAATTCTCATACTATGGAATTATGTGAAATTAATGTGAATTATGTGAATTCATATGAGTGGGAATGATAGGAATAATGATAATGAATTCTCGATAAAATGGTATGTTAGTTGATTCGAATTTCAAATCTAAATTGGGAAGAATGATTAAATGGATTAAATAGCGAATAATAATAAATAGTTATAGATAATACAAGTGATAACAATCTGTAAAAATTTACATTGCTCCGAAATATGATACAAAAATTGAATAATATTGAAGACGAAGGAAGGGAAAGGAAAAAGGAAGAGACGAGGAAGAGGAAAAGTAAGAAAAAAAGAGAAAGGTATAAGAGTGAAAGAGAGTAAGTTATAAGAATGTAAGAGAAAGATGAAAAGCGTGAGAGAATTCACGCCTTTAAAGAGAGTTAGAAAGACAGAAAGAAAGAGATTACGAATAAGAGGAATAAGGATATCGCGAGTGAGAGAGAGGAACAGAGTGGTAGAGAGGAAATGGAAGAGAAAGATGAAAAGAGAAAGAAACCCACAGTAAGCCCTGAGAATAATCAGTCAAGCTCAACTTGCAAGCTCAAATGCTTAACAGCGGAAATAAAGTATGAGGGACTTCATAATGTGCTTGTGGGCAGAGACTTGGGGCTCTGCATACGTAATCGAAAAATTAGATGTTTGTGGTAGATTTGGTGTATGGGAGAAGAGAATGCTAAATTTAACTAGTGAAAGGGATGATGGATGACGTGTGAAAGAGAGGAATAAGGAAACGAAGAAGAAGAAGAATAAGAGAAAGAATGATCAATTAGTGCTGTGGGTTTGATGACGATGATGGTTTTAATATTTTTAACAGTAATTTCTGATCAATAAAAAAAAATTACCCTATAACTTTATTTTACAATTTAGTAAGAGCTCATCCATCATAATGAAACCTGAATGTTATTGTACAGAGTGGGGCAGAGCCGACTGACGAGTTTGGAAGGGTTATAAAAAATGAACCGAACGACTTGGAAAAAATGGTTTGGCTCATTCAATTCAGTGTGAAATTTAGTTTTTATTGTTCATATTTTTGAGAATTTCATCATTTAATTGGCGGCCATCAGCAGCGATACACTGATGTAGCCATTTTTTGAAGTTTGGATTTCTCTTTCAATTCTTCCAAGGTGTGAAGGCAAGGTTTGTGAAATTTATCTTCAAGGTAGTCCCATGGAAAAAATCGCATACACTACGCATCGGCTGAGCGTACCGGCCACCTCACGTTCCCCCTCATGTTGTCATCACCGTCGATATCACCTCCGAGCGTTGTTGTAATGTTACAAACGTTTCTGCGTCCCAGGAAGAAGTTGCTGAGGAACAAGACTTGTGGGAAACATGGTTTCAGCAGGACGAGGCTGCAGCCCACACAGCGCGCATTTCAGTGGTAGTGTTGAGAGAGTTGTTGCCAGGGTAATTCTCAGTGAGGGGGGATGTGAGGTGGCTGGTACGCTCACCCGATGCGGAGTGTATGCGATTTTTTCTATAGGACTATCATAGAGTTTTCAAATCTTGCCTACACACCTCAGAAGACCTGAGAGAGTAATTTAGAGAAGAGATCCAGGCCCTACCAATCGCATTGTGCCAAAATGGGGTTGAAAACTTAAAAAATCGGCCACATTAGTTTATCGCTGCTGATGGCCGCCATTTAACTGATATAATATAAAAAAATATTATCAATAAAAACTACATTTCACGCTCAATTGAATGAGATGAACCGTTTTTTTCTAAATCGTTCGGTTCATTATTTATAACCCTTCAAAACTCGTCAGTCAGCTCTGCCCCACTCTGTATAATGGATGGGATTTTGTATGTCATATTGAACATAGTGATAAATAAAATAAATTCTGATAATAATATTTTCATTGATTCACATTCCAAATTACTTGGAAGGTCTATCTACTCAGCGGATTTTTGATACGCAGTAGTTATATAGAGCTCGAAATTGATACAGGAAGGGAGATGATTGATACAAGACATTTGCAAAGTAAAATAATAATGTTATTATTATTATATTATTATTTGCAAAGTGAGTCAATTTGAAAGTTGTTAAATTCGGTAAATGCAGAAATGAAAGAGAAATTTCTTGGCTCTTGGTAACTTCATGTTTCATTATTTTTCTCATAAATTCAACTTGAAAAAACCCGATAACCATGTTAAAAAGCGATCAATAAGTTCAATAATTGAAAAACAGAACCACCTTTTTTCCAATATGTCAAGGATCAATGAGCATTAAAATTGTTCCGTATCAATAAGCTTCCTTCCTGTATCAAATTTCGACTTTTGTATCATTATAGTGTATCAAATAGCCGCCGTTGATGTTGCCTTCAGAGGAAGTGTTGATGAATGCTTGAAATACACACAACTGCCCACCAAGTGTATTCAAGAGATATAACAAGTACGTTTTAATTAAATTACTAGTGGGAGGATTTTCTAAGCGGTGGTGGGAGGGGGCTAAATGTTGAGAGGGGTGGGGGTTGAGTTATGAGTGGGGAAAGGGGTTGTGGAGGAGGGGAGTGGTAGGAGGGTTAGGATTACCCAGAAGTCCGGATATGAGTGTTTCGGTCCAGCACAGAAGGCAGGGCTCAACACAACACAGCCTTTCCCTGCGGCCTGTACAGATTTTCCCTGCTTGAATTCCTCTCTGCCTCAAAGCTATGGTCTGTACAAGCAAAGAAGACATTCTGGCGAGATGGGGAAATGATTCCAGCTCTCTCAATATTGGTTCAAAAATGATAAATTTTATCTCAAATTGTAGGAAACCTTCTGATGTACTATTTGAGAACAAATTAATTGTTTTTAAACCAATATTAATTGAGCTGGAGTCATTTTCCCATCTTGCCAGAATGTCTTCTTTGCTTGGACAGACTATACCTACCACTTCAACATAATATTATCTTTCTTGTCCTTGTTATGTTATCTTTTTTGTCCTTCTCTTCCGTTCAGCTCTTTATTCCCTGTAATTTTGTTTCAAATCAATAGCTTGTTGAGTAGTTGTGAGGGTGATATTGTGAAATTTATTCACATTGAATAAAAATAGAAGATATTTTCCAATCACATACTTGTTTTAAATCGAAATACTGGATTCGGCTACTACACAATTACCGACTAAAATTAGAAGTAAGAAGTAGCTGTATTCATACTAACGGTCAAGAACCCCTATTGGTTGGAGCTTGGACCAACCACAGTGAACATCTGCTATTGGCCTAGACAAGCTCCTCCCCTATAAGCGGTTCTAGGCCAATGGTAGACGTTCTCTGTGATTAGTCTTAACCTTCATTCATGTGATAATCATGCAAACGTCAAATGGACAAGCTCATGCACTAGTTAAAGTGGGCATCCGCCACATCTTCAAAGAAGTTTGTAACAATATAAAAAGTGTTCAACTCATGATACAATAAATCAATCGAAGAGAGATTATTCACTTCAAATTATCTAAAAATATAGCTTCAAATAACTTAACTTTTTAATGTTCAAATGTTGGTTATGATAATGAACTTTAAAACTTAGGGCTGTTTAGAATAATTGAAAAATAAATAAAAATCAAACACCCTTTTTTGAAAACTTTATAATTTTGAAGTTTTCAAAAAGGGTGTTTGATTTTTATTTATTTTTCAGTTGGTTATGATCTATTAAAATCAAGTTCAATATCCAATTGTTGTTAAGTAGCCTATTGTTGGAAATGATATTGTCGAATCAGTGTCTTTAAAATGCCTTGTCTTTCCATTCAATTAAACTACAATATCTACAAAATAATAATGAATATGAAAATGAAACATAACAGAGCTGCAACATTCAATAGAAATTCCTACAAAGGAATCTGGAATTGAAACATTAACAGGAGAATAAAGGATTATGAAAGAGAACTGGACTAAGGAAAAATCGTCAAAGGAAATTGGCACTTGAAGTGTGTTTTCATTGGGCGAGTGGAGTTATTGGATTTTATCTTTGCGATGTGTGTATTCGGATGGGAGGCTGTTCTGCCCACACAATCGAATCTTTCAATAAATGATTTTGGAGATTGGTCGAATAGGATGGATGAAAAAGATGAAGAATTTGGTGAGAGGAGAATTTGGAGGAGGAAATCTTGCCTCTATTCCTTTCTCTACTTGACGTATTTATTGTTTTTATATTTCTATCATTTTATTTCTTTAGTTTCCATTTTTTCTCAATTTCGCTTTCCTCCTTCTTTCACCCATTATCGTTTTTTCTGGTTCTCTAGCATTCTCTCTTTCATTATTATTTGTTTTCTGGGAACTCTCACAAATTCAAGAAAAACTCGCAAAAATGTTTTTCCCTTCGGTTTCTCCTTCTCTATCTATTAATATCTTCATCCTCTATGAAATCACTTTCATTCTCCTTTTCCTCTCACTGTTTCTCTCATATTTTCTCTTACTCTTCTCTTCTTCTTCCATCTTCTCTCCTTTCATCTTCCATAGGCTATTCTCTTCTCCAATTTCCTCTTTTCCAATCTCCTCTTCTTTTCTCCCATCTCTTCTCTTTCCATGTTCTCTTATTTCATTTTCTTTTCTCCGACTTTTCTCTTGTACTCACTGTCCCTCCCTTTTTCTATGTATTTATGATATTCTTATTCGCCATAAATAGATGAATGAACGTTTTTTATAACTTCTTCTTCTTCTTCTTCTTCTTCTTCTTCTTCTTCTTCTTCTTCTTCTTCTTCTTCTTCTTCTTCTTCTTCTTCTTCTTCTTATTATTATTATTATTATTATTATTATTATTATTATTATTATTATTATTATTATTTTTCTTCTACCGCCTGCCATTTGGCGCTTTCCCTTTTAGGCTTCTATCACACGGGTTGTGTGGTACAGAGGACCAAGAGTACTAACTCCGTCCTCAATAAATGCAATTTATCTATCTATCTTCCCATTTCTGTATCCTTCTTTCTATCTTTATTCCCTTTCCTCTGTCTATTCGTTTTTTTCCACTACTTATCCCATTTTTACTTTTTTCTCTTATCTCGTCGTTCTTTCTTCTATTTTCATCTAATACTTTCTTCTATCTTTCTTTCTCTTCCTTCCAGTCTTCGCGAAAATCTTCATGCGAACTTTTTCCCTTTCTCAGCTCCTTCTATCTCTTCTACTTCCCTCTAGTTCCATTCTTCCTCTTCCTCCATCATCACTAGCTCTCCTAGCCACCATTCTTCCCGTCTCTTTCCAATCGTGCGAATCGATTATTCAAAACGTCCCGCGTTCGTATCCTTCTTCTGGCGGTGATTAATTGTCTGAATGTGCATGGATTAAACCCACTCGGTTGGACATCGTTGGTGTAGGCTGTCCAAGCAAAGAAGACACCCTGGCAAGATGAAAAATGACTCCAGCTCGATCAATATTAATCCAAAAAATATTGATTTGACCTCAAATTGTAGATCAGAATGTTTCCCACAATTTGAGACCAAATCAGTATTTTTTTAACCAATATCGACCGAGCTGAAGTAGTTTTCTCATCTTGCCAGAGGGTCTTCTTTGCTTGGACAGACCATAAAGGAAATCCCATCTATTGAAATTCATCAGAGATGAAACGTTCTTTCAATATTCTATTGTCGTTTTTTGGTGAAATAAATGTTCCTTCATATTTATCTCACAAATGTTTTTCGTTTGTATTCTCAAGCGAAAGGATTTATGACACATGGATACAATGAAAAATGAGTTCCAATTGTACGGATTTTATTGAAGGAATTGCTGTGAGTAATAATTGGAGTTGTATACATGGAATTGAATTTGGATACAATGGAATTTTTATTGAACGTTATTTAAGGAATCGTTTTTTTGAGGCTTTAGAGAGATTCTAAAATAATTAAATCCTTTGTAAAATTAGCTGAGGAATTCAATGAAACCAGTTCCAAGTTTGTAACTCTAACGGTTATTGAGATAATTGGAAAAATATGCTATAAAACGCCATTTTTTCTACAATAGGGGTTATAACTGGATAAAGAATCATAAAATTTCATTTTTTATTAATGGAAGTTGAAGAGAGTCGGATTCTAAAGAAAAAGTTGAATGGCGGCGATTGTGTAAATCTTACCCAAATCTTAGTAATGGCGATCAGAAATATCAAAATTGAGAAAACATAGCACGAGTGATGAATTTGTGTGTAGTAGCGATTCTGCGTTTTTTGATCGCCATTAATGAGATTTGGGTAAGATTTACACAATCGCCGTCATTCAACTTTTTCTTCAGAATCCGACTCTCTTCAACTTCCATTGATAAAAAATACGATTCCTTATCCAGCTATAACCCTTATTGTTGAAAAAATGGCGTTTTATAGCATATTTTTCCAATTATCTCAATAACGGTTGAAGTTACAAGCTTTTAAATGGTTTCATTAAACTCCTCAGCTAACTTTACATAGGAATTGATCATTTGAGAACCTCACTAAAGCCTCTAAAAAATTAATATATTTTGAAAAATCTCAATTTTCCGCCATTGTTATCTCGGTAACAAAGCGTTTTTGGGGGTTGGTCCCATGGAACTTTTTTGTCTACTTGGTGTAAGGAATCAGCCTGAGAAGTATTGCACATTCCTCCTGAAACATCCTGTATAAGCGACAAACTATTTTTCAATTATTTGCTGAAGCTTCATGAATATGATGATCAAAACAGGAGCTTTCTATATTGAAATTTTAGAAGTAGATTCTAGCCTGATAGAGGAAAGAATGAAATGATTTTAGTTAATAATTGAGGAATAGATGATAAATTGAGATTAGTTTATGAGACAAGTGATAGTTATCTAGATAAATTGTCACTATTCACATACTGTTTTAATACAGCTACAGTATCTCTGTAACATTTTTACACATATTCACGCCTACAGTGTTATCATGTCCACAAATGTTGCCATAAGTTGCATTCTCAACAATAAAATTCACACTAAGAACTCACAATAACATGCTTACAACGTTCAACATGCAACATCACTTGCCACAAATCTCCAGTCTGAATACTTGTCTTCACTTCAACTTGCAACATGCCCTGCCAAGCTTCTAGACGTTATTTGCTTCCAAGATTCATAGACAGATTCTGTCAGAATTCTTTCAGATTATTTCAGAATTCCTTCAGATTCACCTTTTTTCCAGATCCTGTCAGAATTCCTTCAGATTCACCTTTTTTACAGATTCTGTCAGAATTTATTCAGATTACGTCAGAATTCCTTCAGATTCACCTTTTTCCCGTATACTGTCAGAATTCCTTCAGATTCACCTTTTTCCAGATCCTGTCAGAATTCCTTCAGATCCACCTTCTTTCAGATTCTATCTAAGAATCATGACTTGCTCCCATTTGTAACTCACAACCACTGTCGGCTCGTGCCCACTAGACAGGTGAAGTGCTGTACAGTAAAAGATACGGGCACTTCACCTGTTTCGTGGGCACGAGCCGCCAATGCTCACAACTTCACGTACCTCAATAATCGAAAATAGTGTAGAAATGGAATAGAATCAAAATAAAACATTAAGCAGTAGTTAATAGAAAATATTTATTATTAATAGAATAGAATTCAGTTAACTTGAATCTTAAGAGGATTAAAAAAAAAATCATCCATTTTTATCGCATATTCCATGACGCATGCGGCTAAATACTTGCCTCCACTTCCACAAGCGTCATCACTTGCAACATTCAAGGACATTTGCTTGCAATTTCCATGTGCGATTCCGCTTGCCACAAAGCATGCGTCTTTTCTCCAGCCCGTTACTTCCAGGCCATAGCCAGCTCGCTCCAGTAAATCCCCTGTCTAAAGCAGCTGCCCTCCATTCTCCATATTAAATGGAGTCGAGAATATTATACACAGCCTTGCATCTTGTTCTCATGCTCCATCACGGTGTGTTATTGTGTTCACAAGTTCACTCACATCCTCACAAGTTCTCTAACATATTCACAAGTTCTCTCACATGTTCACAAGTTTACTCACATGCAGTTTCACAAGCTGTTATGATCACAGTTGATATGTTCATGATCATCTGTTGATAAAAGCATATGATCACAAGTTAAGCTGTTCACAAGTTGATATCACATCACATGTTGTAATTCTCACAATTCGATCATGATAACAAGAATATGTTAACCTCTTCTTCCTTTTCTTCTTCCTTTTCTTCTTCTTCTTCTTCTTCTTCTTCTTCTTCTTCTTCTTCTTCTTCTTCTTCTTCTTCTTCTTCTTCTTCTTCTTCTTCTTCTTCTTCTTCTTCTTCTTCTTCTTCTTCTTCTTCTTCCTCATCTTCCTCCTCTTCTTCTCCTTCTTCTCCTTCTTCTTCTTCTTTTTCTTCTTCTTCTTCTTCTTCTTCTTCTTCTTCTTCTTCCTCATCTTCCTCCTCTTCTTCTCCTTCTTCTCCTTCTTCTTCTTCTTTTTCTTCTCCTCCTTCCTCCTCTTCTTCTTCTTCTTCCTCCTCTTCTTCTTCTTCTTCTTCTTCTTCTTCTTCTTCTTCTTCGTTTTCTTCTCCTCCTTTCTCCTCTTCTTCTTCCTCTTCTTCTTCCTCTTCTTCTTCTTCTTCTCCTTCTTCTTCTCCTTCTTCTTCCTCTTCTTCTTCCTCTCTTCTTTCTTCTTCTTCTTCTTCTTCTTCTTCTTCTTCTTCTTCTTCTTCTTCTTCTTCTTCTTCTTCTTCTTCTTCTTCTTCATCTTCTTCTTCTTTTTCTCCTTCTTCTTCTTCTTCCTCTTTCTTCTTCTTCTTCTTCTTCTTCTTCTTCTTCTTCTTCTTCTTCTTCTTCTTCTTCTTCTTCTTCTTCTTCTTCCTCTTCTTCTTCTTCTTCTTCTTCTTCTTCTTCTTCTTCCTCTTCTTCTTCCTCTTCCTCTTCTTACTCTCCTTCTTCTTCTTCTTCTCCTTCTTCTTCCTCCTCTTCTTCTTCTTTCTCCACTTCTTCCTCTCCTTCCTCTTCTTCCTCTTCTTCTTCATAACTGGGATGCCACGATACATCTGGTTTCAAGTGAATACCCCTCATTTGTAAACCAGTCAAGTAGTGGTATTTGTTGAATCGAATCAGCTGTTTATTTCTATTGTACTACTATATCATTGTTTCCTTCATCTCAGGGCTACTTTTATCACTGATTTTTACAAGGTTTCATTTATTTTAAATAATGTCACAGTACTTTATTCAGTTATTTTTTACTAAAGCATTACATGTTTCGACTATTGATAGTCATTCTCGAATACTAAATCATTATCTTGACAATCTTTCAACAGAAAATCACGACTCCAAAGCCTGGTCTAGACGGGGCAAGTAGTGGCAGCCAATCACAGTCTTTGTCTTGTCATTGAGTTGAACAACAAGAGCTGTAATTGGCTACAGCTATTCGATGCTGGCCACCACTACTTACCCCGTCTACAGGAGGGTTTAATGGTTGTGAATAACCCAGATATAACACTTGTCGGGGTAATTAGCCAACAAGCTGGTAGGACTGGGCCATTCTTGGGCTGTTGAACAATTAACAAACAAACAAATTGTAATATTTAAATTACATATTTAATTATTATATATAAATATATATTATTATTTTAATTATTATATAATATAATAATAATTTAATATAATCGAATGTAATCTAGAGCAAGCTCGAATAACAATAATAGCTCATGTGGGCATCACCCTCAGAGAGAAAAATTATAATAAGGAACTGTATTTTAAAGCTCACTTTAGTGTTAACATATACTTCAATATATGTTCTCCAATAATAATTTGCTATCAACAAGAATTGTGAATTACTCTTCTGTGATTTAATCTTCCCACTACAAAAACATTCCTAGAAAAAATATTTGAAACAACTTTAATTCATTAAGAATACTAATTAAGTATAGCCTGATTGAGCAAAGAAGACATTCTGACAAGAAGGGAAAATGACTCCAGCTCGGTCAATATCAGTTCAAAAACTATAAATTTGATCTCAAATTATGGGAAACATTCTGATCTACAGTTTGAGACCAAATTTATTATTCTTGAACCAACATTGACCGAGCTGTAATAATTTTCCCATCTTGCCAGAATGTCTTCTTTCCTTTGACAGACTAAACAAGTATTATATCTGAATGGGAACATAACTTTCAGAATTTATTTTCTAACAACTTTATGAAACTGACAAATTACAAATATTCGATACAACGTTACATATTACAGACAAATACAAGTAAAATGACTCCAGCTCGGTCAATATCAGTTCAAAAACTACAAATTTATTCTCAAATTATGGGAAACATTCTGATGTACAATTTGAGACCAAATTTATTATTCTTGAACAAACATTGATCGAGCTGCAATAATTTTTCCATCTTGCCAGAATGTCTTCTTTCCTTTGACAGACTGAACAAGTATTATATCTGAATGGGAAGATTACTTTCAGAATTTATTTTTCAACAACTTTATGAAACTGACAAATTACAAATATTCGATACCACTTTGGGTATTACAGACAAATACAAGTATCTAAATGTGAGTATATACCTTTCAGTATTCAATTTTGAAAATCTTTATGAAACTGACACATTACAAATATTTGATATAACTCAAATATATTTCATACATTTAAGTATTTAAATGTGAGCATACACCTTTCAGTATTTATTCCAAACATGTTAATGGAGCTGACACATTACACCACTGATATGATACACTGATGATAGACTTTTGGGGGAAATATTGTGCAACTCATAATGTTTCCGCGTCAAACCCAGAGCTTCACTGAACAAAAGCCACGCTCACACTAATTAAGGTTATTCGGTCCACTTGCTGGAAAGAGTTTCTGACAGTATTTCAACTTTAGCGACAGAGAATTACGCTGGAATTTCAACAAAGAACGAGAAAACTCCACACTCAGAATTTGATTCTAAACCACTGCCGGCTCACGTAACACGTGAAGTGCCCGTATCTTTTACTGTATAGCACTTCACCTGTTACGTGGGCATTGTATTACTGCATTTTATTCTAAACTTTCTCATTGTCTGCATTGAACTTTTAAAACAATATGACTGGATAAATACAATAATAGAATATAATATTATATAGTCTAAAATGTGATAAAATGCGTACTCAATTAATACGAGTTGAATGAAACATTGAGCATATCATGCATAAATTGTAATTTCATTGTTGTAAGTTTACAATATAGTTTTGTCGGAGGTCTCTTTACGAGGTGGCTTCCTGATACACAGTACTCAAGAATTATACAAAAGTTTAAAATTGATACAGGAAGGAAGCTCGTTGATACGGGACGTTT
Organism: Sogatella furcifera; assembly: GCA_017141385.1. Taxonomy (NCBI): domain Eukaryota; kingdom Metazoa; phylum Arthropoda; class Insecta; order Hemiptera; family Delphacidae; genus Sogatella; species Sogatella furcifera. The sequence goes on along the minus strand of CM029554.1, from coordinate 32,975,008 downwards.
CAGAAGGTTGTGGATCGTCACCAAATTGGAAATACAGTAGGAGGAGGGGGAGGAGGAGGAGGAGGAGGAGGAGGAGGAGGAGAAGAAGAAGAAGAAGAAGAAGAAGAAGAAGAAGAAGAAGAAGAAGAAGAAGAAGAAGAAGAAGAAGAAGAAGAAGAAGAAGAAGAAGAAGAAGAAGAAGAAGAAGAAGAAGAAGAAGAAGAAAAGAAGATGAAGAAAAGAAGATGAAGAAGAAGAAGAAGAAGAAAAAGAAGTAGATGAAGATAGAGAAGAAGTTATGAAATTTAAGTTGAAGAAAGATCTACAGTGAGAACGTTTTAAATAATATTAATTCATTACGCCGATTAACCGAATACCCAATTATCCGAATCGTCCTTAAGCGTATAGTAATAGTTATTTGTGTATCAGTGCGCAAAGTGTGGCTTTGCTGCATGAGAGAAACACTTACGAACGAGCCGCAGGCGAGTGCGGAATAGTTTCTCGACTGCAGCAAAGATACTTTGCGCCCGTATTACACATTAAATTTTTCCTACAGTTACCATATTGAATTTGAAAGGTTGAAATTGAAATTAAATTTGTCATATCTCAGTTATTTATCATCAAATCCTGACAAATCAGGCACCATTTTAATCAGAATTCAAAGCTCTAAATTTTTGAATGGTACAGAAGTTTATAAAACCATAACTTTTGACTGTAAATTCGAAATTAATATTTTAGATGGCCGCCATTTTGAAAATTTCAAATATGGAAAATTTTTGAGGCAACTATTTTGAAGACTTGATACTTATACTTGAACCCGCCAAATTTCACAAGGGAGTGTTGATCCATTAACAAGATATGATGTAAAATCATGAAAAATAGAATGGTGGATAACAGGAAAACATAGGATAGGGCATTCTACCAGAGATATTTTCTGTTCCTTACAAACTCAAAGAACAACGTGATGGTACTTGAATGTTTTTTTCAGGCAACCAAGAATGTTTACATTTTGAATTGAAGATTTTGAAATTTAAAATTTAAAATTTAAAATTGAATTTTTGAATTTTAAATTTTAAATTTTAAATTTTAAATTTTAAATTTTAAATTTTAAATTTTAAATTTTAAATTTTAAATTTTAAATTTTAAATTTTAAATTTTAAATTTTAAATTTTAAATTTTAAATTTTAAATTTTAAATTTTAAATTTTAAATTTTAAATTTTAATTTAAATTTTAAATTTTAAATTTTAAATTTTAAATTTTAAATTTTAAATTTTAAATTTTAAATTTTAAATTTTAAATTTTAAATTTTAAATTTTAAATTTTAAATTTTAAATTTTAAATTTTAAATTTTAAATTTTAAATTTTAAATTTTAAATTTTAAATTTTAAATTTTAAATTTTAAATTTAAATTTAAATTTTAAATTTTAAATTTTAAATTTTAAATTTTAAATTTAAATTTTAAATTTTAAATTTCAAATTTAAATTTTAAATTAAATTTAAATTTTAAATTTTAAATTTAAATTTTAAATTTTAAATTTTAAATTTTAAATTTTAAATTTTAAATTTTAAATTTTAAATTTTAAATTTTAAATTTTAAATTTTAAATTTTAAATTTTAAATTTTAAATTTTAAATTTTAAATTTTAAATTTTAAATTTTAAATTTTAAATTTTAAATTTTAAATTTTAAATTTTAAATTTTAAATTTAAAATTTAAAATTTAAAATTCTAAATTTTAAATTTTAAATTGAAAAGTAGAGTTTGTGTATTAAAATCAATGCAGAAACTGCAACTTTGTGAGGTAGCTGTAGGAAAAGAATTAAAAGCTAGCGTTCACGACGTGATCGTAGCGCGGCGAGGCAAAATGTTGTATACTTATATTGAATTGTATTCACTGTAATGTAGTTAAGTACAGTATTTGTTTTGCTTTCTATATTAATTTAACATCACATGAAGTTTATTCCAAGTTTGACTCATTGTTTTGCTTCAATATAATTCCATGTCCAATTCCGAATTTTCGCTTATCCGAATTGATCCCGGTCCCAATCAAACGCGCGATAATCGGCGTTCTACTGCAAACTGATTCTATTTTTTCTCCATGTTTGAATAATTCAAAATCCAAATGCTTAAAATAGTTTAGGTTTTTCTCAAGTTGGATAAAAAAACACAAAGTTCAAAGGGAGCTAATAGCTATTTTTCCCCGACTTTCGGCATTGTCAAATAATGAGTTAAACTCTTTTTTAACACAACGTTGCAAGTATTTTGTGTCAATGAGCTTCCTTTTTGTACGATTGCGTATCAATTTTGGACTTTAGTATCACTTTTTCCTATCAGGAAACCTCAGTACGCTTTAGAGTGATTCATTGCAACTGGCGGATCAAAAAATATCATATACAAGTTGGAATTTATGTAAGCAGTAGAAATAAATATATAAGTTGAAATTCATTGTAACTGAAAACATACAACTTATCAACAACGTAAAATCATTGAAAGCTACCCAAGGGAGATACCGTTTAATGTTTAAAATGTTTCAAATATCTCTGTTTCGTACGGTAAAGTTGGTAGGGAAATTCTCGGGAACAAAACGCAAAAGTTCTCGTGTTTTGCGAGACTAGGAGTCGGGTTGTTTCGAATTTCCTGTTGAAAATACTCCATGAATAGCTATGAGAGTTTTCAATGAATTTGTAGGGTTCTGTTTCAACAAAGATTGTACTGAAAATGATTGAACAACGGTATAGTCTGCTCAAGCAATGAAGACCCTCTTGCAAGATGAGAAAATGACTCCAGCTCGGTCAATATAGGCTCAAAAATTATTGATTTGGTCTTAATCGTAGGTAACATTCTGATCTATATTTTAAGATAAAATAAATATTTTTTGAACCAATATTGACCGAGCTTGAGTCATTCTCTCATCTTGCCAGAGGGTCTCCTTTGCTTGGACAGACTATATCAGAAATAATCCTGAGTTTTAGATTCGACTTATAATATATCGATTTATTATCAATTTATGTATATGAACTAGTATTCAAAAGCATAGAAATCAGTCAAGAATATGAAAATATTCATTGCTGCATATTCATATTATGAGTATAAAATGGTTTCATAGAGCAGCGGGAGTAATGTATGTAATAGGAATTATGTGTAATAAATGGAATAATAGTTAATAAATCACAATATCCAACAAAATACAGAATCGATACAAAGCAGCCCCAGCTACATTAATTCGCTCTCGAAGACAGCTCAAGACTATCCTGACAGAGCTGAGAATCAATTAGAGTCATTCAAAAACCTCCTTAATTTCTGACGCTAGCTATAACAAACTAGCCTATCATATTTTTTAAAATTTTGAAATAGTTTCATAGAACACGAAGTAATCCAAAACGTTTCAAGAATACCTCTCTGTCTTTACTGAGAAATGGGAGGAGTCAAGCTCCTCCCACTTCTAGTGGGGAGCGTCCGGCCAATCACAGCGTCTCATTCTTCGAGCCAATCAGGGTATCGAATCCAGCTTGTCGACCAACGTTCAACATTCAAAATGGCGCTTCTGTCAAAATCCTTCCTCTTGTGACACAGTGAAATCCATCAATCACAGTGTCTTATTCGTTGGGCCAATCAAATCGTACGCTTCAGATTGTTTATCAGCTATAACCTTTCTTACAAACGAACTGTTGAACACTGGCGGCTCGTGCCCACGAAACAGGTGAAGTGCTGTACAGTAAAAGATACGAGCACTTCACCTGTTTCGTGGGCACAAGCCGCCAGTGTGTTAGAGATAAATGATGATAATAATTATGAATAAACTATACAGTGTACAGTATTTATTATGGATGAATTTTGACATTTTGTTCTAGGCTAGGTACGAAAGTCAAGTAAGCTATTGAATCGGAATAATATTTTACTTATAGCCGATAATTTTACTTATCTATTTATCATAAGGTACAGAATTTTCCCAAATAAAAGATCTACATCAATAATCAAAATTTGGTATAAAGGCGTTTTGGACAATAGTCTGTGTTTTTAATCAATAAGTTTACTTGTTTCTGTAAAATGAATGAAATAAATAGGCCTGAATAAATATTTGAACAAAACTTCTGCAATGAAATAAGATCAGATTTGAAGGCATTTTCACGATAAATTATTATTTCTAGTTGAAAAATTATGTTCAACCGCAATTGTGTTGTTTGAGTAAATCGATAATATACATGAGGTCTTCCATTCACTGGCGGCTCGTACCCACGAAACAAGTGAAGTGCCCGTATCTTTTAATGTATACCACTTCACCTGTTTCGTAGTCACGAGCCGCCGGTGCTTCCATGATCAAAATTCCAATTCTTATTCAATAATGTTTACAATAAATGTTTACATCACAAAAGACAACTAAAGACATTCAGATTATAACAGGGCATTACATCCCATACACTAATTTCTCGAAAAGGGAATTCTATGAATAAATTTGAATGGAATAGGCCTATGTGTATCCAATTTATTCCAAACACACAATTTCGCTGGAATGTATCATTCAGAAAATCTTGAAATTACAAAACACCCGCTCTGCAAGATACATTAAAAATGAATTAATCATTTTGAGTGCATTCAAAGTAGGCCAGATAGACGTGAAATCTGCTAACCCCTTTTTTATCGTCCTTTTTTGTACCCACCTCTTCCTCTTCCCCTTCCTCCTTATTGCCTCCTCCTTTTCACGTCTTTTTTCTTCTTCTTCTACTCCTCCGTTATCTCCCTGTCCATCCCTTTCTCCCCTCCTTCTTATATTCCCTCTTCAGGGGAAAGAAAAGTTTATACTACAATAAAAATTCATGGCCCGTGGATGATGAATGAATTAATATTATTTAAAACGTTCTCACTGTGGATCTTTCTTCAACTTAACTTTTATAACTTCTTCTCTATCTTCTTCTCCTTTTTCGTCTTCTTCTTCTTCTTCTTCTTCTTCTTCTCTTCTTCTTCTTCATCTTCTTCTCCGTCTTCTTCTCCTTCTCCTTCTCCTCCTCCTCCTACTTTCTTCTCATTCCTTTCTACTTCATCTGTTCCAATATAACCGATAGCGTGCTCTTTGCAAGACAAATAAATTCAATTTCCCTATTTCCGTTGTTCCGCAGTTCGAAAACTTTGAAAACACTTCGGAACGAGTTTATCGCGTTCCGTGTTCCGTTCATTGTTAAGTGCCGAATGATCAAAGTATACTTTGAAAGGTTCTATAGAGTGTGATCTGAGTGTTATCATCGAGTTTTGAAGTTTCTGCTGGTTGGGAAAAAATTATTTTCCGTGGAAATCTTTTAAGAATTGAGGCGTCTTCTGTATTATTTGGGATATCAAAGCCCTCAGGAAAAATGCATTGAGTATTTATTTGAAATATTCACTGAATTTTATTGAAATAGTGTTCATTTATCATTAACTAGTTGAAATTCAACTTGGCATCTGATATTCAATCCCGATATCTGGTACATTGACCACTTTTCTATCAAGTTTATCGCCACGCAAATCCAATTGAATGTGAATTTTGTCTTTTTCTTTGTTTTAATTCCAATATTCTTCTCAACAAAGTACAGTATTTCGAGCTTCAACAACCTCATTTCTTACTGAACAAATTCAATATTATTTTCTTGCATAGTATTATCATGTATTTATTCATCATAATATCATATTACTTTAATACTATAGCCTACTGTATCATCTTGAATCTATATATATATATTTTTTATCGTCTGTAAATTTTTGTCTAGATGAATAGGGCATTTTTCAAGCAATGCACGAATTTGAAGTCTGCAGCTAATAATTTATTCCAGAAAATTCATCAAATTTAATGGGTGAAAACACAGATAATGACGTCCAATACGTCATTTCCTTGAATAAATATTCAGAATGGAGGCTATGTTATTCCTGATATTAAACATGAAATATTGGGACATTTCTTCGCTGTAATGCCAAGTTGGTTCAGAAAAAAATTCTACTTGATAAAATACTTATAAATTCTACTCAATAATTATTGTTGCTATTGTAACGGACACTAACAGAAGATTGTAAGGTTATTCTGTAGCCTATTTTAAATGAAAAGACAAAACGTTGTCAAACCACTGATTTATTAAAAAATCGAGATACCGGTTTCGGTTGTTACACCATTATCAATCTCTTGATTAGTTACTTTGATAGAAATTGATGATCGTGTAACAATCGAAACCGGTATCTCGATTTTTTAATAAATCAGTGGTTTGACAACGTCTTGTCTTTTTATTTAATATGGATAACTACCACAATATCACCTTCACAACTACTCAAAAAGTTATCTTTATTTCTTCTAAACTTCTAAACCATTTAAAATTCGCTGAAATCTGCTATTATAATTCTTGTAATTACCTTCATTTTATTCGTGCTATTTTGTATTCCTTTTAAAAAATTCAATGTTAGGAATCCCCAGCTGTATTCTACAAATTCTTGTAATTTTCTTAATTTATTTTGTTGTTTTCAGATTCTGGGACATCCCGTCGCCATGGTGGCAGGCAAGCACAGTGTTGGCAGGCCTGGGCAGTGCGCTGAGTCTGTTGGTAGCCCTGACCGCACTGGCAGCCTGCTGTGTCTCCTACGTCATTCACACAGCCACTGCCAAAATGGCGGGAACTCTACAGTTGCTTGCTGGTGAGTTTTGGAACAGAATAGAGAAATATTAATATTTTGAAAATTAAAATGATTTGTTAACGCCGGTATTCCATTCCACAAGTCCATACAGGTTCCACAAGTTCCAAAAGTTGCTAGCTGAAGATTTTGAATTGAATGATTTTTAGTTTTTGTTTCAAGAAATGAGTTGATTGGTAATATTTTTAAATGGAAATAGAGATAAATTGTTCCTAAATTTGGATGATTTCTGTATATTTATGTTTCCAATTGCTAAATCTTTCAACCAATTGGATGTTTTTGGGTTAAGAATGATGCGTAGCAATAATAAACTAGGGATATACAATGCGAGATGAAAAATTTGTTCCTGAAGGGGTATGATTAGTTGCTTCAAGTCACAAAAAAATCCACTCTATACCTCTTTCACAAAAAATTCCAAAATCGTGTCTATCATTTTTCAGAATTATTACGCTTAATTAATGGAAATTGATAATATTGATATAGATAAGGCATTGAGAGAAGGTTTCTTTTCATCCAACACATCAGCGTTAACGATATGATGTGGCTCTTCCAAACTGGAAATGAAATCATACTCACGTTTTGCATTTATGTGCGAGATAAGCTAAGACCAGGAAGTTGTACAAATAAGGGCCGGTTTCTCCAAATACGTTTAACTGAAATTTTAGTTTAAACTATCAGTTGTCAGTGTATGGTCACTTTTATTAACTTGTGTTTCAATTGAGCCAGCTGATGGTTTAATCCAAAACTCAGATTAACTATTTTGGAGAAACCGGCCCTGAAAGTAAAAAAATGAAGTTGTACAAAGTGCTTTCAAGACATCTTTTACGTGATATAACCTGCTAACAGTTTATCGTATCTTTTGATTTCAAACACATGAGGCATAGCTGGATGACAACTATAATTGACCAAATCAGCTGTTGGAGGGCACAAGGAGCAGACGAAACCGCCCAACTTTTGGCGTCAGCTATAGAGGTCGAGTAAGAAGTAGAGTAGGAACAAGAAGAAGTAGAGTAAAGTAGGTGTATAGCTCTCGTGAAAGAGAGGCCAGGTGAAGTGCTATACAGTAAAAGATACGGGCACTTCACCTGTTTCGTGGGCACGAGCCGCCAGTGGAGAGAGGTGGAATGAAATGAAATGAAAAGGTCAAAGCAGGAAAAGAAACGAAGTTAAAAGCAACATGGGTTGCAAAACAACTAGATGACCGCTATAAAAGAGATGGAAGGGGCAGGAAATTGCGAAAATTGCAACAAGAGGAGACAAATTGGGAAAAAGGGATGGATGGAGGGGGGAGCTGGTATTGTCTGTACAAGCGGTGAAGACATTCTAGCAAGATGGGGAAATGACTCTGGCTCGATCTATACTGGTTTAAAAATTAAAAATTTCATTACAAATTGTAGATCAGAATGTTTTCTACGATTTGAGTTCAAATTAAGAATTTTTGAACCAATATTGACAGAGCTGGAGTCATTATCCCATCTTGCCAGAGTGTCTTCTTCGCTTGAACAGACTATTAGGGAAGGAGGTGGGAAATTTCAGCAGGAGGATAAGAATGAAGGAGAAAGAATCTAACATGGAAGAAGAAGAAAATTAAGAAAAGAAGGAGAAGAAGAAAGGAAAAGATGGAGAAGAAGAAGAAGAAGAAGAAGAAGAAGAGGAGGAAGAGGAAGAGGAAGAAGAGGAAGAAGGAGAAGAGAAAAGAAGAAGAAGGAGGTGGAGGAAGAGAAGGAGAAGAAGAAGAAGGAGAAGAAGAAGAAGAAGAAGAAGAAGAAGAAGAAGAAGAAGGAGAAAATTGCAGACCATCTAATGACCTTCATAAAAGTTGAAGGTGACATTGGCGTCTGACGTGATGACACTATACAAACTAGTGGGAAGTAACTTTCGTCTCGGTGTAACAACGAATTAGGTGTAGAATTCAGTGTATTCTGACGGTGTAAGCTGGGAGTTACATCAGTTAGAGTGTAGAAAAGGGTAGACTGGCTACTTATTTGGGATGTATTGAGCATGTCTCAAATGAATAGACACTACACATTTACAGCCTTGACCACAAGGATAGGAACATTACACTACACAATGATAAGAACGAAATAGACTGGGAAAGCAGAAAGGAGAAGGATGAGAATAAAGGAGAAAGAAGAAAGAAACTAACATAGAAGAAGAAGAAAATTAAGAGAGGAGGAAGAAGAAGAAGAAGAAGAAGAAGAAGAAGAAGAAGAAGAAGAAGAAGAAGAAGAAGAAGAAGAAGAAGAAGAAGGAGAAGAAGAAGAAGAAGAAGAAGAAGAAGAAGAAGAAGAAGAAGAAGAAGAAGAAGAAGAAGAAGAAGAAGAAGAAGAAGAAGAAGAAGAAGAAGAAGAAGAAGAAGAAGAAGAAGAAGAAGAAGAAGAAGAAGAAGAAGAAGAAGAAGAAGAAGAAGAAGAAAAAGGTGGTAGCCTCCAATGTAAGCATAAAGTGGATCGTAAAGGAAATACTCTGTATAGTCTATCCAAGCAAAGAAGACATACATTCTGGCTAGATGGGAGAATGACTCCAGCTCGATCAATATTGGTTAAAAAATTATCAATTTGATCTCAAATTGTAGGAAACCATTTGATTTACTATTAAGACCACATTTATGTTTCTTGAACAAATATTGACCAAGCTGGAGTCATTTTCCCATCTTGCCAAAGGGTCTTCTTTGCTTGGACAGACTATAGGTCAGATAGGCTATGTAGAAACGGTCTTATTTATTGATACATATTAATTTCATAGGCCCACATAGAATAAGCAATATGGAATCTCAAGCTAAATGTTGTTATCTATTAGAATCAAGTAATCTAGTCTAAAATCTTTGTCAGAGGGTCTTCTTTGCTTGGACAGACTATACCAGTAGATGTCTAAACCACTTTCGGCTCGTACCCAAAAAACATGTGAAGTGCCCATACCTTTCCCTGTATAGCACTTCACCTGTTTCGTGGGTGGTATAAACCAAACGTTCCGTTCTGAATCGAATCAATTCCAACTAGCCCGTTAGTTAGTTAGTTAGTTAAACTTACGCCATGTGAACCGTACATACGGCGTGAGCCGGTTAATTGATAACCGTATGCTGAAACCTACGGCCCGTAAAATCTGGTACAAACTTTGTCCGCATGTCAAATTGGAACCCAAGTCTCCCTTAAATGTGATTTAGATGTTGGCTAAACTGTGAATCGAATATACGAATAGTTATGTGAATATACATAATTAATAAATATACATAGAATATATTTGACTATATACATAATTCTGTGACCTATTTGAAAACTCGAGAATGTACCAGGTAGCTTATGCATTTCTAATATGAATGAATTTGAAGCTTCCTAAATTTGAATCATGCAAGTTATCCAATTTAATGTTTGAGAGCTTTAAATACGATTAGATTCCCTTGAAATGTTTTGTGAGCCCTGCTAAGTTTTAGTTTTGAAATTGTCACGTAAATCAAATATTAAATACTTGTATATTGGGAATGGAAAAAAGTCAATATCGGTCCATTTATTACATATACATATGAGGTAGAAGATACCTTATGTGGGATACATGTGCATCCCCTAGTATAGGAGTTAAGTTGATTGAGTATGGGAACAAACGGGCAAGGTCTAAACTAAAAAGGTCCGTAGTTGAGATTAATTGAATAACGTTTTAGCAGTCGTATTTCAGACAACCAGGGCGATAGGATCAGCCAGGAGGTCGTCAACTACCAGGCGCAGCTACCAGGCGCTCGGAAATTGGCGAATTATACAGTTGAGCCATCAGAATTGATTAACCGTTGACTGTTAAACGGATGCAAGGGTCGCTCAGGGAGTAAGGGCCGATGCCTAGCCCTGTACTCAAGGGTCAAATCAGCCCTCAAGGGCCAAGGGCGTACATCAGATCGACGCCATCTCATGAATAAACTGTGTCAAAGCTATCTGATTTTCGCGGCTCCCTGGTGACAAGAGGTAGCGACTAATTTGAGAGCCGGTGGTTCGATTTGTAGCCGAATTTCGCTTAACTGATAAAGTCTGTCCAAGCGAAGAAGACATTCTGGCAAAATGGGAAAATGACTCCAGCTCGGTCAATATTGGTTCTGAAATTATAAATTGGGTCTCAAATTATAGATCAGAATGCTTCCTACAATTTGAGACCAAGTTTGTATTTTTTCAACAAATGTTGACCAAGCTCGTTTTCTCATCTTGCCAGAAGGTCTTCTTTGCTTAAACAGAATATAAAGTCTGTCCAAGCAGAGAAGACCCTCTGGCAAGTTGAGAAAATGACTCCAGCTCGGTCAATATTGGTTCAAAAATTATAAATCTGGTCTCAAACTCTGCATCAGAATGTTTCCTACAATTTGAGAATAAATTTATATTTTTTGAATCAATATTGACCGAGCTGCAGTCATTTTCTCATCTTGCCAGAGGGTCTTCTTTGCTTGGACAGACCAACGAACCTATCGGTTAGCAGACGGCTGTTATTAAAGCTTAGTTCTGTTAGAACAGTGGGTGAGCGGTCAATTTTGTAGCATATTTCAACCCAACAAAATAGTCGGTTTTGTGATCTGTGTTATTAACTCTCAGCTCTGTCAGAAAAGTGAGTCACTGGTCTGCTCATGGTTGAATGCCTGAATGCCTGGTTAACAACATTCAGCTCCGTTAGGACAGTGAGTGGTCTCAAATTGTAGATTAGAATGTTTCCTACAATTTAAGACCAAATTTATTATTTTTAACCAATTCCGGTTAACAGACGAGTGTTGAAATTTTTTTTTTTGGAAAGTTACATATATTGAATTTTATATACCTAAATTTATAACAATCAAGACTGGTGCTTCATACTTGAAAATACTATATTCAGAACAATTACATAATCTATTTAATTTTATCTTAATTCAGAACAATCTGAAACGGTACTTCGAACTCGATTTTTCCTAAAAAAAACCTTTGATATTTTTTCCTTCCCAGTAGCTTGTTCATCAACTCCATTTAGACTATTCTTTTGATAAACTTGATAAGAGGAACATCTGCTACAAGTTCCCAGAAGTTGCTAAAGGCAAAGGAACATCCCTTAACTTTTGAAATATTCAACAGTAAATTCCATAGAAGTCATAATAAAACAGAGTTCAACAGAAGTATTTAAAAGCGAATAACATTCAATCCTTTTCTTCTCCTTATCAAAATCTCCCTCCTCCTCCTCCTCCTCATCCTACTCCTACTCCTTTTCCTACTCAAACTCCTCCTCTCTCCTTCTCCACCTCCTTCTCCTCCTCCTCCTCCTCCTCCTCCTTCCTCCTCATCCATCTCTTCTACTTCTTCTCCTCACCAAACTCCTCATCAAACTTCCGATACTAATCCACTACCTCCTCCTTCTCCTCCACCTTCCCACCTTCATTCACCCTCCTACATTCTCATTCTCATCTTCCTTCTTCTCCTTCTCCTCTTTGTCCTTCTCCTCCTTCCACATCTTCTGCTCCACCTCCTTCTCCTCATCCTCATCCTTCTTCCCCTTCTCATTCACCTACACCTCCTTCTTTCTCCTACTTCTCTCTTTCGGCTTTTCCTGCTCAATATGATATTTTGTTTCTTCTACTTCTTCTTCTTCTTCTTCTTCTTCTTCTTCTTCTTCTTCTTCTTCTTTTTCTTCTTCTTCTTCTTCTTCTTCTTCTTCTTCTTCTCCTTCTATTACTTCTTCTCCTTCTCGTCACGCTTCTTCTTATCCTTCTCCTCCTCCTCTTCCTCCTCATACTCATCCCTCTCCTCCTTTTTCTCCTCCTCCTCCCACTCCTCCTCCTCATCCATCTCCTCCTCCTCCTTATCCTCATCCTCATCCTTCTCCTACTTTTTCACCTCCTCCTTCTCCACCCATTCCTCCTCAACCTCATCCCTCTCCACCTTTCTCTCCTACTTCTTTACCTCCTTCTCCATCTTCTTTTCCTTCACCTCCTCCTCCTACTCCTCCTCCTCCTCCTCCTCCTCCTCCTCCTCCCACTCCTCAACATCGGTTCACGGATCAAAGTCTTGATCCGAATTCCGTGCACAGTACTCCATTTGCAATTATCTGAGTTATTTGTTTTGTAATTTATTTTCAAAGGCTTCAAACTTTTGCTTTTGATGTTGTCGTGTCTGAGAGACTTGTCATGGGGGGGGGAGAACTTATAGTGATGGTGGGGGGAAGAACTTGTAGTGATTGGGTGGGGGGCTTCAAGTTGAGGGAGTAAAGATAGGGTTTAGGGGGAAGGGGTAACTTGCCTGAACAAACTTTATCAGCCAATGTTTCAGCCGAGAACCAGCAGCATCGGATGCAAGATTTCCATTTTGTGAGCACAACAGTGAAACAGTAAGAGAGAAAGAGTTTGAGAAAGTGGGGCTACTATAGTCTGTCCAAGCAAAGAAGACCCTCTGGCAAGATGGGAAAATGACTCATGCTCGGTCAATTCTGGTTTGTAAATTATTAATTTGATCTCAAATTGTAGGTAACATTCTTCTCTACAATTTGAGATCGAATTTTATAATCATTGAACCAATATTGATCGAACTGGAGTCATTTTCCCATATCTTGCCAGAGGGTCTTCTTTGCTTGGACAGACTATAACTGATAGATAATCAGAATGAGTGGAATAATGATACAGTAAGAGTAAGAGATAAGATTAGATTTCTTTATTTATTCAAATAACATAAATATAATGCTCACTTTCAATTGCTATGATTATTAGTAATTCTAATTAATTTATAGAGGGAGAGAGAGTGATAGATAGATAGATAAAATGACTTTATTTTACACTTTGTAAAAATTTACAAGAGTTTGTGGGCGAAGTTGAGGCATGCAAGCCCCCTCTTCCACTTAACCCACTGAGTAAGTGAGTGAGTAAGAGAGAAATAGAATGAGAAAGACCGTTAGAGAAAGAAAGATAGAGTGGATGAAGCTCTGGCGGCTCGTGGCCACGAAACAGGTGAAGTGCTGTACAGTGAAAGATACGTGCACTTCACCTGTTTCGTGGGTACGAGCCGCCAGTGGGATGAAGGGTGGTGAAGAAAGAATGAAGAAGTAAAAGAAAGATGGAATAAAAGAGACATTATGAGAGAGAAAGATTGGGCGAGTAAGAGGAAGAGAAAGAGTGAATGAGAGAAAGAGAGAGAGTGGCAGATAAAGAGAGTTAGAAATATGGTGTACGTGAGAGAGAAGAGTGAGTGGGTGAGAGAAGAATACAGAGAGAATGAGTGAGTGAAAGAGATTGAGAAAGACAGTGTGAGAGACAGAGAATGATAGGAAGAGAGAGTGAAAGAGAAAGAAGAAGAAAGGGTGAGAGAGAGAGAGAGAGAGTGAGTGAGTGAGCTAAACTGCAGTACAACTAATATCAACTTTTCTGCTACAAAGGAGGCCTCCTCAATGGAATGTTGGCTCTGGCAAAATAGTTTTGGCAAGTTATTCGCTTGCTTGTATGCCGTTTTAAACCATCCACTTTTCTTGTCTGGTATAGTCTGTCCAAGCAAAGAAGACATTCTGGCAAGATGAGAAAATTACTACAGCTCGGTCAATATTTGTTCAAAAATTACAAGTTTGGCCTCAAACTATAGATCAGATTGTTTCCTACAATTTGAAACCTAATTGAAAATTTTTGAACCAATATTGACTAGGTTGGAGTCATTTTCCCATCTTGCCAGAATGTCTTCTTTGCTTGGACAGACTATAGGCTTGCATGGGAAGAAGCAGACAGGCTTTGGGCTGAATCTGGCAATATGTACAGATTCTAAGAGTTTGCCAATGCTTTACTAAAATTGCATTTCTCAGAACAACTCCAATTTCAAAGAATCAAAACAATATTCCACTGGCGACTAGTGCTCATGAAGAAAGTGAAGTGCTGTACAGTAAAAGATACAAACACTTCACCTGTTTCGTGGGCACGAGCCGCCAGTGCCGGGAATATTCTCCATGGAAAATGGAGAAGCATCATCTTCTCAAACAAGTCTTGCATCCGACGTGATTGCAATTTTCGAATAATAACATCGGATGTTTTTGAAGTTGGAAAACATTATTAGGAGATATTATTTTCCTCACAACAAAAAGCATACGAAAGGAAGGCTAGTTAACTGTCTGCTTTTATATTTGGTTTATCATTACAAAACTGGAAAATAACTACAGCTTGATTTTGAAATTTCATAACTCTTACGTCATTTTTTCCACTTCTTCTTCTTCTTCTTTTCTTTATCCTGCTCTCCTCCTTCTTCTTCTCCTTCTCTTCTTCTTCTTCTCTTCTCCTTCTTTTTCTTTTAATTTTTTTCTTTTCCTTCTTCTTCTTCTACTTCTACTTCTTCTTCTTCTTCTTCTTCTTCTTCTTCTTCTTCTTCTTCTTCTTCTTCTTCTTCTTCTTCTTCTTCTTCTTCTTCTTCTTCTTCTTCTTCTTCTTCTTCTTCTTCTTCTTCTTCCTCTTCTTTTCCTTTTTCTCTTTCTTGATCTTTTTCTTGTTGTTCTACTTCTTCTTTTCCATTCTTCTTTCTCTTCTTCTTCTTCTTCTTCTTCTTCTTCTTCTTCTTCTTCTTCTTCTTCTTCTCTTCTTCTTCTTCTTCTTCTTCTTCTTCTTCTTCTTCTTTCTCTTCTTCTTCTTCTTCTTCTTCTTCTTCTTCTTCTTTTCTTCTTCTTCTTCTTCTTCTTTCTTCTTCTTCTTCTTCTTCTTCTTCTTCTTCTTCTTCTTCTTCTTCTTCTTCTTCTTCTTCTTCTTCTTCTTTCTCCTTTTTCTTTCTTGGTCTTTTTCTTGTTATTCTTCTTCTTCTTCTCCATTTTCTTCTGTCTTCTTCTTCTTCTTCTTCTTCTTCTTCTTCTCCTCTTCTCTCTTTTCTCTTTCTCCTTTTTCTTCTCTCTCTTCTTCTTTTCTTCTTCTTCTTCTTCTTCTTCTTCTTCTTCTTCTTCTTCTTCTTCTTCTTCTTCTTTCTTCTTCTCCTCTTCTTCTTCTTTTTCTTCTTTTCTTCTTCTTCTTCCTTCTTCTTCTTTTCTCTTCTTCTCCTCTTCTTCTTCTTCTTCTTCTCTTCTTCCCTTCTTCTTCTTTTCTTCTTCTTCTTCTTCTTCTCCTTCTTCTTCTTCTTCTCTTCTTCTCCCTCCTCTCCTTCTCCTCTTTCTTCTCCTTCTCCTACTCCTCTTTCTTCCTCCCTCATCCTCATCAACTCTCCTTCTCCACATCCTCTCTGTTTATACCTTTCTTCCTCCCCTTCTTCTTCTACTCTTCCCCCACCATTCCAACAACCAATCTTCTCGTTTCCTTCCCAGTTTGTTATTTCCATTTTTGTCAACTACTCTTTTCTCTCCATTCTCCATTATATTTCTATTCCTCTATTCATACCTTTCTTACTCCTTCCACTCTTTCACCACCATTCCAACCAATCTTTTCTTCACTCTTTGTACTCTTTTCTCTCCATCTTCCATAATATCTCTTATTTCTATCCCTCTTTGTGGTCGCTATTCGCCTTGAAGCAGAAGAATCCTCTTCAACAGTGGAAATAGGAAATAACTTATTTACCAAACAGAGATATTTCTGTGAAAGAAAAACAGTAGCCTTTAGCTTTAATACAGTAGCCACCAATACGAACTTGACTTTGTGAGAGGTGAGAAAGGATTTAGCCGTCTTATCCTCTAACTCTTATTCTCAACCTCTTTTTTCTATTTTCCACCTCTTCTTTCTTGACTCTCTTCTCTTCCACCTCCCACTTCCTATCGGGTTTCAAGAATACTTCCACTACTATAGTCTGTCCAAGCAAAGAAGAACCTCTGGCAAGATGGGTAAATGACTCCAGCTTGATTAATATTATTGTTGTTCAAGAATTACAAATGTGGTCTTAATTGTAGATCAAATTGTTTACTACAATTTGAGACTACATTTATAACTCTTGAACAAATATTGATATTGAATAAATATTGACCAAGCTGGAGTCATTTTCCTATCTTGCCAGAGGTTCTTCTTTGCTATATGATCTACTACGAGTACATCTACTATAATGTATATTCTTCTTCAAATGATATTCATCTTCAAATGATAATTAGCAGAAATGTTGATAAAAGCCATTAAGTTTACAATTTATTATGATTTCTAATCCCCTCATTATATTCTTATTTCTCTTTCAGATATCCTAATAAAGGACATATCCTAGTATTCTTTTGGAGGAAGATCTCCATCACTACAAACATCACACGAACATAATAATATCATAATATTAAAGCCACGGCTGCCAACCTCATAATAATATTAATATTATATAATAGTATCATAATAATATTAATATTATATAATATTATATTAATAATATATGTGCTTAAAGGTACAATTTGGTTTGTTCGTAACGTCGGTCGTGGTCGATCGGCTGTAGCCAATGACAGCTCTTGTCTTGTTTTGTATTGTCCTTTAGATTTGATAAAAAGAGTTATGATTGGCTACAGCTGATCGAACACGACCGACGGTCGTTACGTTACGCACAAACCAAATTGTACCTTTAGATAACAATAAAAACATAGAGGAATGCACACTGGTCAGCTGATTTTTCATTTGCGTTATTACATTCAACTACGTATAGTCCAAGCAAAGAAGACCCTCTGGCAAGATGAAAAAATGACTCCAGCTCGGTCAATATTGGTTCAAAAATTATTCACCTGGTCTCAATTGTGAGATACATTCTGATCTACTATTTGAGACCAAATCAATAATTATACGAAGAAGAAGAAGAAGAAAATGAAGTAGAAGAAGAAGAAGAAGAAGAAGAAGAAGAAGAAGAAGAAGAAGAAGAAGAAGAAGAAGAAGAAGAAGAAGAAGAAGAAGAAGAAGAAGAAGAAGAAGAAGAAGAAGAAGAAGAAGAAGAAGAAGAAGAAGAAGAAGAAGAAGAAGAAGAAGAAGAAGAAGAAGAAGAAGAAGAAGAAGAAGAAGAAGAAGAAGAATAAGGTAACCTCCAATGCACTATGTATAGTCTATCCAAGCAAAGAAGACATTCTGGCAAGATGAGAAAATGACTCCAGTTCGGTCAATATTGGTTCAAAGCTGAGACCAAATCAATAATTTTTGAACTAATATTGACCGAACTGGAATCATTTTCCCATCTTGCCAGAGGGTCTTCTTTGCTCAAACAGACTATACTTCTATTGCATTTTGTGCCCATGTTTTGTAGTAATGGTAACCTACTCAACTTTCCAACGAATTATTTCTAATAAATTGGCTTTCATAATCTATTCATCAAACTAAGATTATTGTATTTGAAAATGAAGCAATACAGTATAAATAATACAAGCAATATAATATAAGCAATTCAAAAATAAATAAAAATCAAACACCCTCTTTTTGAAAACTTTAAAATTATAAAAACACATACATGTTTCGGGAGCTAAGCCCATTCTCAATGTCATTGGCTTAGCTCCCGAAACATGTATGTGTTTTTTATAATTTTAAAGTTTTCAAAAAAAGGGTGTTTGATTCTTATTTATTTTTCAATTATTTTAAACAGCCCTAAGTTTTTAAGTTCTTTATTCATATAAGCAATTCAATACAACATAACTGTGAAGAATACAGACTTGGAAAACATCTCAAGAAATATCATAAAGAAAATAGCTCCCAGAAGCAATACAGTGCCGATTCAACTTCTAATAAATTGACCAACTGATATTGAGAGGGCCTTTGGTCGAACCGATATTATTGGAAATCTTCAGATCCAGCCGGCCATGATAAAGTAATACAAAGAAATGAGTTTGATTCCTAAGAAATGGATTCAATTTCCTCTAGCGGCTGAGGCCGAGATTGATCTTATACTCTACTCGATGTAACTCCCGACTTATTCCTACACGTATTACATATGGAATACGATATATTTAGAGTTGAAAGTTACATAAAAAGAGGATAAACTTCGTCAATAAGCCAGTCTAGACCAAATATTTGCTCAGTAGCTGAGCAGTGAGATATTATGAACGTCAGTTCTCAAGGGTCCGATTGAGTGTGGTTGTGGTAGATTTTCAAAAAATATCGATGTATCGAGCAGTGGAAATCGATACAAAACATCGATTTTACGATGTATCGATATATCGATACATAAAGCAACGAATATCAATCTTAAAAAAAAATTCGCTCCGGCAGCTGGCGGTCGGAAAGAGTGCATTTCAAATTCTATGATGGCTTGAATCATATGACTCATAATGAGCTATTCAGGGTATGAATTCAAAGGTGCCGTTTTCGAAAAACCCATAAAAATACAATTCTCGGCATATTATTCGCAATTTTCTCCGCCATTTTTGATTGGATTTTTTCCGTTGATGGCTCAAATTGTAGGGCATAATAAGGCTATTATACACACCAATTTTCAAAACGATCAAGTCATTGGTCAATTTGTAGTGATTTTTCAAAATTTTCATCCCCTAATTTCACCCCCTTCCCTTGGACCAATTTGGCTGGTTAACGAACTTGACCGAGATATTAACACTAATGATTTTTGTGCAAAATTTGGTCGCTCTCCGACAAGCCCTTCCGGAGTTATCGTGTTAACAAGAATCTGTACATATATAAATATATATAATATATATATATATATATATATATATATATATATATATATAGAGAGAGATATATGAATTTGAACGGACATCAGATTCGTGTTCTGGGGGGCTCGGAAACGTGTATAAAGTATATCGCATCATATATTTGCGATTATCCGGTCAAGAGCAATAGTGCATTTTTCAAATGAAATGCACTAAAAAAGATATCAAATATCTTTCCATTCATCAAATAATAAATACCGATTTTTCAAGATGTCAATGCTTCGGTAAAGCAAGCAATGGGCCATAACCATCTCTTATTTCCCATAATAGAAGGTTATGAATGAACATTGACCTTACAAGATATCGATGCATGAATAAATGAAGTAATAAGAATCGATACTAGGACATTAATGTTGAAAATCAACTATTCCAACAGTGATATTTTACAACACCTTCTAGTATAATAAAGTAGTAATAGTAGGTAATATTTTGATGTTTCGTTCGAAACATACATAGCACTGGCGGCTCGTGCCCACGGAATAGGTGAAGTGCTCGTATCTTTTAATGCAGCACTTCACCTGTTACGTGGGCACGAGCCGCCAGTGATACATAGAGCAGTGAATATCAATCTCACGAGATACCAATGCTTCGATTATTTGTGAACATTTGCAATATTGTTGGAATTTATTAAGAGCATCGAATAGAACTAAAAAAACTGTGTTGGCAGCCATGATTGGATTATCTTGCTTCTCCAACTCTTAAAAATGGGCGGTCACTGTCGGCCAATCACAGCTCACTATTGTGACAGGCTGATTCGACTTATGCTTTCGCCATTTTGTTCAGTCAACACTACTCCAGTTGTTTAGAACAAATAACAATTTCACAATTACCACAAGTATCAAATTATTTTTATTCTCAACAACAGATTACAATGCCATTCATTCAATTTGTAAAGTATTCAAACATTCATGATAAGTTGTTTCCAATGTTCTATGCTAGAAACACCTATTATACAATATCACACCTATAAATATTGATATTGATATCTACACCTGTAATACAATATTACACCTATTGATATTGATATCTACACTTGTTATACAATAAATTATAGCATGTCACCTAGAAGCAACAACTAAACTTGGAAATCATATTGTATTATCGTAAAATAATACATAATCTTAAAATCATGCATATTAATTTTTTTAATACTTAACTGTCCATGCATTCCTAAATGTACAATTTTTATCATGAAATCATAATAAAACTAAACATATTCTCTACAAACATAATTTATGGGTCCACTTTATTTTCAAAGCAGATTATCATTCTGAAAGTAAGAACACTAGATTCATGTCTACAAATTGGGTACAGACCTGTACAAACTACAACTTGGATTAGACTGTACAAACGGGTACAGACCTGTACCAACTACAACTTGTACTAGACTGTACAAACAGGTACAAACCTGAGTATATTTCTTATGAACAAACTTGTACCGTGACATGATTATAGGCTAATACTAGCCACTAGCTTAGGTAGTAGTATTATAGTACTAATAATATTGATTTTATAATATGATGCAACGTATTCCAAGTCTCTAATTTCTTCGTAAATGATAATAAGTCTATGATAGAACAAAGTCCATCCTATAGTCTGTCCAAGCAGAGAAGAGCCTCTGGCAAGATGAGAAAATGACTTCAGCTCTGTCAATATTGGTTCAAAAATTATTGATTTTGTCTCAATCGTAGGAACCACTCTGATCTCTAATTTGAGACCAAATCAAAATCTTTTGAACCAATATTGACTGAGATGGAGTCATTTTCTCATCTCGCCAGAGGTTCTTCTTTGCTTGGACAGAGATAACCATCTCCATTTATGACGAAAATATGAGAATCTTACGCTTGAATGAACACTCAACAATACTTCTATATGCCGCCTCGAAACATATCTTTCTTCTACACAAAATAAAAATATTAAATCAACTTTGTAAGCGTGTAACACCGTTCTTACACGTCGATGAACATTCAAGTATTATCCCAACTTCTTCGATCACTCTCTGCTTTTTCCGAAAAATGAAAAGTGCCTCGCTTGACCCCAAAACCTTGACACATGTCAAGGAAAACCCTTTCGGAAAATCTCCAGCCGACCACACACATGTCCAAACATGTCCTTCTCAGTTTATCCGCTTGACTGAATTTTTTGATAACATTATTTGACACTTGATAGGGTGCTTCGCTTGTTTTTCCTACATTTTACTCCATCAAAATAATGTAAGTTTCCCTTTGGCGTTACAAGTATAAGATGAGAGGTGTGATGTATTCCAAGCTCAAAGTTACATCAGATAGGTTTAGCTTGTTTTCGAGAAGTTTTTCCTCGCTTTTATTCCATTTTGATGTAACTTACAACTTGACTAAACACGAATAAGATGGTGAATACAATGTATTCTAAATCGGAAGTTACCTGGAATAGAGTTAAAAACACACGAAACCAATATGATAACACCTTATTTTGTCGAAGTAAGATTTTTGTCTAAAACGAGGTATATACAAGGAATGAAAGATGATATAAGATTTTTTGCTTTGAATATTCGAATGCTTCGGTCAATATTAGAGTAATAAGCTGATAAATGAGTACTGTTTTGTGTGAGATCGATACTGTATTATAATTATACTCAGTAGAAATATTAAGAATAGAATAGAATAGAATAGAATAGAATAGAATAGAATAGAATAGAATAGAATAGAATAGAATAGAATAGAATAGAATAGAATAGAATAGAATAGAATAGAATAGAATAGAATAGAATAGAATAGAATAGAATAGAATAGAATAGAATAGAATAGAATAGAATAGAATAGAATAGAATAGAATAGAATAGAATAGAATAGAAATAGAATAGAATAGAATAGAATAGAATAGAATAGAATAGAATAGAATAGAATAGAATAGAATAGAATAGAATAGAATAGAATAGAATAGAATAGAATAGAATAGAATAGAATAGAATAGAATAGAATAGAATAGAATAGAATAGAATAGAATAGAATAGAATAGAATAGAATAGAATTTTATTTATAATTGTTACAAGGCTCTCGCCTATGGTAACATTTAGTTTACAAAATAAATATATTACAAGCAATCAATATTGTTCTACAAGATGTTTTGTTCTAAGTCTTTTACATAATTACTGAAAATGAAATAGGTATATATTTAGATTGATGAAGAATAATTACAAATAGTAAATTGTAATGAGAATACAATGTATGAGAATAGAATAAATAAATCAGGGCCTCGTTCCATGAAAATTCATAAGTTACAATCTTAAAATGTTTCTGGTAGTTTTAAATGGTAAAATAGTTCGCTTTCACAAGAATTTTCAAGTTCCAAAACATATGAAATAAACTCTTCAAATGATTACAGCAAGTAGTAAATTGTCAAACCACAATTGGAAAGTTGTGAAGCCGGTTTCAGTTCCTACAACACTATCAAACTCTGGTGAACTAAAACTTTATGTAAAGAACAGAAGTTTTACACTAATGGTCGAGCACTGCTATTGGTAGACGCTTGAACCAATCACAGTGAACGTCTGCCATTGGCCAAGACAAGCTCCTCCCCATTTAGCAGTTCATACAAACGTTTCGAAATGGCGATTCAAACAGTGAACACAATAATTGATGAATAATAAATAGCTACAATAACATACGATATGGATGGAAAAAATGTCACATGAGAATAGGAAAAACATCGAATGAGATAATACCCTGACAAATTATAAAAGCTATATTTTGTGGTTTTCTACTGGTGGAAATGAATTTGGTCGTTGAAACTCAACTGTGAATTATCTTTTGTCAATCTAGTAATTTCTGAAGCTCCTGGAATGTAAAGAATTCTGCATTTTATATTGAAATTCAGAAGCGTAGAATTCTCCTCAGCCTTGATCTTCCGAATTCAATTTTTTTTTAACTGAAGTGTTTTTTGAAGTGATCATTTTGATGTAAACCTTCAACATCATTATCACTCACTCATCATCACCTTTGCTTAAAACACTTGCTATCAAGTCACAATTGTAACAATGAATGATAATAAAAGCAATTTACTCAGGTAGAAAGAAAATTGTTCAATTATTGTCTCTCACTTCTCTTCCGTAGGCAAATTATGTCATCCACATACATAAAACAGAAAACATTTTTTCAGCAAACATTTTTATCTTGAGAAATATTCTACAATGTATTTTCTACAATGCTGCTTTCTAAATCATTTATGATTAGTTCAGAAGAAGAAGAAGAAGAAAAAGAAGAAGAAGAAGAAGAAGAAGAAGATGAAGAAGAAGAAGAAGAAGAAGAAGAAGAAGAAGAAGAAGAAGAAGAAGAAGAAGAAGAAGAAGAAGAAGAAGAAGAAGAAGAAGAAGAAGAAGAAGAAGAAGAAGAAGAAGAAGAAGAAGAAGAAGAAGAAGAAGACGAAGAAGAACAAGGAGAAGAAGAAGAAGAAGAAGAAGAAGAATATGATGTTGAGCAGGAGGGAAGTCTGAAGTATGAAGTCTGAAGAAGGGAAGTAGAAGATAGGAGGAGGTGTAGGTGAAAGAGAAGGGGTGAAGGGTGAGGATGAGTAGGAGAAGGTGGAGCAGAAGGAGGAGAAAAAAATAAGGATTGGAAGAAGATAGATGACAAGAAGTGAGGATAATGAGGAGGAAGAGGAGGAGGAGGAGGAGGAGGAGGAGGAGGAGGAGGAGGAGGAGGAGGAGGAGGAGGAGGAGGAGGAGGAGGAGGAGGAGGAGGAGGAGGAGGAGGGGAGGAGGAGGAGGAGGAAGAAGAAGAAGAAGAAGAAGAAGAAGAAGAAGAAGAAGAAGAAGAAGAAGAAGAAGAAGAAGAAGAAGAAGAAGAAGAAGAAGAAGAAGAAGAAGAAGAAGAAGAAGAAGAAGAAGAAGAAGAAGAAGAAGAAGAAGAAGACGAAGAAGAACAAGGAGAAGAAGAAGAAGAAGAAGAAGAAGAATATGATGTTGAGCAGGAGGAAGTCTGAAGTATGAAGTCTGAAGAAGGAAGTAGAAGATAGGAGGAGGTGTAGGTGAAAGAGAAGGGTGAAGGGTGAGGATGAGTAGGAGAAGGTGGAGCAGAAGGAGGAGAAAAAATAAGGATTGGAAGAAGATAGATGACAAGAAGTGAGGATAATGAGGAGGAAGAGGAGGAGGAGGAGGAGGAGGAGGAGGAGGAGGAGGAGGAGGAGGAGGAGGAGGAGGAGGAGGAGGAGGAGGAGGAGGAGGAGGAGGAGGAGGAAGAAGAAGAAGAAGAAGAAGAAGAAGAAGAAGAAGAAGAAGAAGAAGAAGAAGAAGAAGAAGAAGAAGAAGAAGATGATGATGATGATGATGATGATGATGATGATGATGATGATGATGATGATGATGATGATGATGATGATGATGATGATGCTGAAGAAAGAGTTTTAGAAACTGGAGGAAAGAGAGAAAAGTGCCCTACAGTAGTTTGAAGTGGGACCGTCCTGTTGTGGTAAGACACAGAGCCTACCGAAGAAAATTCTCTCAATCCTATGGGAAGTGAGAATAGAAGAACAAACTTTTCACACTTCAAAGTGGAAGTTCTTCTCCTCCTTCTTCTTCTCATCCTCACTTATCTTTTCCCTGATTTTTGCTTAATAATAATTATATTAATTCCTAATTCTTTCTTTACAATTGCGACTTGGTTTCCAAGTACTTTAAGGAAAGGATGAATGACTGATGATGAATGATGATGATGAAGGTTTAAGATTAAAAGGGTGTTTGATTTTTATTTATTTTTCAATTATTTACATCAGCTATTGGAGTACATAAGGAGCATCAAAACTGTCTAACTTTTGAAGTCACCTATACATATTAACATAGCTTCCTCCAATATGAAAGGGAGCCATGATAATAATAAATCACCGTAAATAAAAAAGAATTTCATCTACGGGCGTATCGAAAAGTTCCTGTTTCAGTTTTACAATCTAAATCGAAATGGCTCTCATTTCAAAACGGAATTTTAGGACTGTATCGAAAAACTCTCATTACGATACTGTTGTCACTTTACGACACTGTTCCAGAATTCATTCCGTGTTCTATTTGACCATTTCGCAACGGACTGATAAACAAAAATAACCAACACAGCGGTCGAATCTTCTAACCTAAAAACTTTGGCAAGTGATGATACTTAATCTTACCGGTATCTGTTCATCAACATTTCAGTTTACGTATTTGAATAGTCCAAAGTTTAGATAGTTTAATATATCTTTAAGTTTATGATTTCTTAACTTCTATTATAAATTGCTTAATAACTTGTCTCAAAGGATGACATTGAGAATGAAATTCTTCCAACTCCAGAAGTCAAATCAGCTATATACGGTATGTGGAACGTTTTTATTGTTAATTTGGGCCTATATTTTAAAGATAATTAGTCCATTTCAGATGAAAAACAACTAAATTGTGACATCAGTTATGAATAGAGGCCAACGGTAGGCTATAACTTACTAGGCTACTAGACTGTTTTTGTTTGTTTGAACTTACACTAAATTCACACTAAGAGCGAATGTTTATTGAGTAAATTCTATGTTTCTTCACTAACTCCTTGTTTTAGATGATTAGTTACAAAACCAATGTTACTTGTCTAGTTGTAAACATTTTCTGTGAAACGCAGACAAGTATGGAACGGAATTTTAAATTTTAAATTTTAAATTTTAAATTTTAAATTTTAAATTTTAAATTTTAAATTTTAAATTTTAAATTTTAAATTTT
This sequence comes from Sogatella furcifera, assembly GCA_017141385.1. Lineage (NCBI taxonomy): Eukaryota > Metazoa > Arthropoda > Insecta > Hemiptera > Delphacidae > Sogatella > Sogatella furcifera. The sequence goes on along the minus strand of CM029554.1, from coordinate 32,949,145 downwards.
AAATTTTAAATTTTAAATTTTAAATTTTAAATTTTAAATTTTAAATTTTAAATTTTAAATTTTAAATTTTAAATTTTAAATTTTAAATTTTAAATTTTAAATTTTAAATTTTAAATTTTAAATTTTAAATTTTAAATTTTAAATTTTAAATTTTAAATTTTAAATTTTAAATTTTAAATTTTAAATTTTAAATTTTAAATTTTAAATTTTAAATTTTAAATTTTAAATTTTAAATTTTAAATTTTAAATTTTAAATTTTAAATTTTAAATTTTAAATTTTAAATTTTAAATTTTAAATTTTAAATTTTAAATTTTAAATTTTAAATTTTAAATTTTAAATTTTAAATTTTAAATTTTAAATTTTAACTTATTTTTGGAACACCTTTAAATAAAAGAGTGTATGCAACGTTAGTATTCAGCCTTTAACGCACTTGATGAGATATTTAGAGCACTCGCTTACGCTCGCTTCACTTGCTGCTCATACTCTAACTTACATCTCACTCGTGCGTTAAAGGCTCTCATTATACAACCGTTGCATAAACTACTATTCTAGTATCGTCTGACCAAGCAAAGAAGAGCCTCTGGCAAAATGAGAAAACGACTTCAGCTCGGTCAATATTGTTTCAAAAATTATTGATTTGGTCTGAAATTGTAGATCAGAATGTTTCCTACAATTGAGGCCAAATCAATAATTTTTGAACCAATATTGACCGACCCGAAGTCATTTTCCCATCTAGCCAGAGGCTAGGTCAGACTTTAGCTCACGATTGTCAAATAAAAACACTCATCAAGTTAAAGGATTCGTGAAATATTTACTATTAGGAGTGAAGTAGACAATGTAAGATGAGAATAAGAAAATGAGGATTGCATCACGAAACAGGTGAAGTGCTCGTATCTTTTATTGTACAGCACTTCACCTGTTTCGTGGGCACAAGCCGCCAGTAGTGGATGTAGCTCACCAGTAGTCACTTCATGTAGGAGAGAAAAATAATACATTATTCGCATAATACCAAATAATAAAGAAAGATATATTTTTCTTTCATTTAGACTACTTTCAGTCTTTCTACACACGACACATTCGATTCCACGCACTACACAACAATAGAGATGCGAAATAAAAGTGGTAGAAAAGTGGAAGAAAGTTCGAAAAAAGGAATAAAAACGTGCGTAAAAGTTGTTGCAAAACATACTCAACTTTGGCAACACTGGAGAATGCTTAGGGACTTGACGGAATGGTCGAAGTTCTATGGTTCAAGTGAGGAGGGACTAAGTCCTACTCAGAACTTGACTCAGCTATTGGGAAACAATGACACTCTTGGAACAAACTCCTGGCAGGTAGTTTCAAGCATGTGTATAGTCTGACCAAGCAAAGAAGAGCCTCTGGCAAGATGAGAAAATGACTCCAGCTCGGTCAATATTGGTTCAAAAATTATTGATTTGGTATCAAATTGCAGAACAGAATGCTTCCTACAATTTGAAAACAAATCGATAATTTTCGAACCAATATTGACCAAGCTGAAGTCACTTTCTCATCTTGCCAGAGGCTCTTTTCTGCTTGGTCGGACTTTGTCGAGTCCTTGGAAAAAGTAGATTCAGTAGATAAACTGTTTTTGTATTGTTGTATTTGGGAGAGAAGTATTTGTATTATAATTTGTATTGCTGGAGGATATTCTGTACGACATTCTTTTCAAAATTATAAATTATACTTTTATCCAGTAGCCTAGATGATTCGATTGAAATTCGAAGTATAAAATTATAACGGTATATACAGTATAATCTGTTATGTAAGTTAAAGAAAAAATTCAGACAAGATGGGAAAACGACTCCATCTCGGTAAATATCCGTTCAAAAGTTGTAAATTTCGTTTCGAATTGTAGAGCAAAATGTTGTTTTTCTCTATTTGTTACCAAATTTGTAGTTTTTGAACCTATATTGACCGAGCTGGAGTCATTTTCTTATCTTGGCAGAATGTATTCTTTTAATTGAACAATGCATATCGAAAAAATTCCCTGATAGTGTGATTATGATTGTTAATGCTTTTGAAGGAGGTCAAATATTCAAATATTGACTAATAGATTAATAGTTGATAGATTAACTATTTACCTAATAATTTATCTGATTGGTAGTCGGTCAACATTTGTAGTCTGTCCATATAATGAACCTTGGTCTGTCAAAGCGAAGAAGACATTATGGCAAGATGGGAGAAATGACTCCAGCTCGGTTGATATTGATTAAAAAAATAAATAAATAAAAAAATAATAATAATAATAATAAGCGTTTTTATTATTTCCTACAAACAAAAACATCATCATGAAGCCATCATATTATAAATATTATTACTTGATTAAAAATTACTAATTCAGTCTCAAATTGTGAATCAGAATGTTTTCTACAATTCCAGATCAAAGATTCATAATTTTTGAACCAATATTGACCGAGCTGAAAGCTCAAGTCATTCTACCATCTTGTCAGAATGTCTTCTTTGCTTAGACAGATTATAACATTGGTGAAACTCAACATACGCTGGTCCAAGCTGATTATTTATTAATTTATTCGAGAAATTATTCAATAAATGTTGAAAATGAAGACATTAAAGTCCAAAATAATGATATGAACATCATTACATCAAGTGAGTAAGTACATAATGAATAATGCTCAAAGAAGTCTCTGAAGCTCACAATCTACTAGAAGTACTACCACCTGAAAATTATTAATTCCAATACTCCATTCATTACACAGTATCAGAACCAATATTAACCTGCCAAAGCCCATTCAAAACTTCCACCAAGATTAGGATAATTAGAAAATTTCGGCGGCGGCTTCGATCTAATCAGACTCCTCTCAGTTATTAGGAATTCTCTTTTATGTTTCAAGATGGGAAAGGAGAGAGAGAGAGAGAGAGAGAGAGAGAGTGTGTGTGAGAGAGAGAAAGAGAAAAGGAGAGGGAGAGTGAGAGAGAAAGAGGAAGGGAATGAGAGTAAGAGAGAGGGTGAGAGAGATGCATGAATGAGTGGGAAGAAAGAAAGAAGTAAGTGAGAAAAAGAAACATTCAAGACAACCTTAACTCAGTGGAAATTCGTCTTATTAAATCCTAGATAATTCAGGAAAATTCTTTGCCATCAGTGTGACGGCTACGGGAAATATTTTCAATTTCGGGAGACTTCCATTTCGAAATTCCCTGTCTTTACTGCTCTTAACCTAAAAAACTTCTTTCTTTTTCTTCCCTCAACCCCTTCCCACCCTTACCAATACTTCTACTCGATTTATTGAAGACTGAAATTAGTTCTACCCCTCGAAATATTTGTTCAACATGAGAAAAATTATTATTTTCTTTATCTTTATTCTTCCTACTTCGCTCTTCTTCCTGATCCTCCTTCCCCTCTTCGTCCTTTTTTCACTCTTTCTTATCTTCTCATCCTTACATCACCCGTTCTTTATCTTCAATCTACTTTTTCTTACCTTCTCATCATTACACCACACCATCTTTATCTTAAACCTACTTCTTCTTACAATCCTTTTTTTCATCTCATCATCTTTCCTCTCCTTTTCCTCATCTTCCTCCACCTCCACCCCCTCTTCATCATCATTCTAAAACATTTTTACTTCACTTTTCATCCTCAACCTCCTCCTCCTCTCTTCATCCTTATTCTACTTCTTTACACCTTCTTCTTCTCCCTCCTTCTGCTCCTCCCCGTCTTCAATCTCATTCTACTCCTTTCTACCTTTCTCTTCTTTCTTTTACTGCCTCTCTTTATCCTCATTCTACCATTATCGACCCTTCTCTAATTGCTCTTCTTTCTTCTCCTTATTCTACTCCTTCCTACCTTCCTTTTCTTTCTCTTCCTCTACCTTCTCTTCATCATCATTCCTATCAAATCATTCCTCAGTTCACCTCCCTATTCATGACTATTCTCCTTCTTCTCCTCCTTCTCCTCCTTCTCCTCCTTCTCCTCCTTCTCCTCCTTCTCCTCCTTCTCCTCCTTCTCCTCCTTCTCCTCCTTCTCCTCCTTCTCCTCCTTCTCCTCCTTCTCCTCCTTCTCCTTCTCCTCCTTCTCCTCCTTCTCCTCCTTCTCCTCCTTCTCCTCCTTCTCCTCCTTCTCCTCCTTCTCCTCCTTCTCCTCCTTCTCCTCCTTCTCCTCCTTCTCCTCCTTCTCCTCCTTCTCCTCCTTCTCCTCCTTCTCCTCCTTCTCCTCCTTCTCCTCCTTCTCCTCCTTCTCTCCCTTCTCCTCCTTCTCCTCCTTCTCCTCCTTCTCCTCCTTCTCCTCCTTCTCCTCCTTCTCTCCTCCTTCTCCTCCTTCTCTCCTTCTCCTCCTTCTCCCTTCTCCTCCTTCTCCTCCTCTCCTCCTTCTCCTCCATCTCCTCCTTCTCCTCCTTCTCCTCCTTCTCCTCCTTCTCCTCCTTCTCCTCCTTCTCCCTTCTCCTCCTTCTCCTCCTTCTCCTCCTTCTCCTCCTTCTCCTCCTTCTCCTCCTTCTCCTCCTTCTCCTCCTTCTCCTCCTTCTCCTCCTTCTCCTCCTTCTCCTCCTTCTCCTCCTTCTCCTCCTTCTCCTCCTTCTCCTCCTCTTCCTCCTTCTCCTCCTTCTCCCTCCTTCTCCTCCTTCTCCTCCTTCTCCTCCTTCTCCTCCTTCTCCTCCTTCACCTCCTTCTCCTCCTTCTCCTCCCTCTCCTCCGTCTCCTCCTTCTCCTGCTTTTCCTCAATATCTTCATCCTTCTTCCTTTATTTCCTATACTTCTCTATTCTATTCGCCTTCCTACTTTTTCCAGCAGTTTTCCAGCTGAGCATCGAATGCAATTAACTTTTCTGCCCCCGGAAAAGTCGACTAATCATTGGGCAGTTTTCATTTATTAGAGCCGAGTTTTTCCAGAAAAACGACTCAGTTCACCTTCATTAATTACTGGGGCAAAGTAATAGACGTTTGGCATAGAGTTTGCGCATGCTGAGAAGACACGCCGTTACAATACACTTTACATTGTAACGGCGTGTCTTGTCAGCTTGGGCGAATTGTACATGCTGCAAAATGAAACACTATAAATAACACTGCAAAAGTAATAACAATGCACTGCTTCGATAATCGATAGTTCATGTATCGATAACTGAGATATCGATAGTTGATGTATCGATAACTGAGATATCGATAGTTGATTTATTGATAGCTGAGAAATCGATATAGTTGATGTATAGATAGCTGAGAAATCAATAGTTGATGTATAGATAGCTGAGAAATCAATAGTTGATTTATTGATAGCTGAGAAATCGATAGTTGATGTATCAATAGCTGAGAAATCGATACACAATGAATCGAAATTTGCAATCGAAATCAATAGTTGAGAAACCGTTGAAGAATGAGAACGACCTTGTATATTCCTCTAGAATTTTTCCATTTGTATTTTCTTACTTTTGAATTTTCATCCTCTTGTATTTCCTTTCTCTTAGTGTTTCCTCAATCTCAGGGCTACTTTTATCACTGTAGAATTGATTTGTTTATTTGCATTATTTGAGAATGACTATAATTAGTTGAAACATGTTATGCATTGAAAAAATAACTCAAAAAAGGGTACTTTGATAATAATTATTTAAAATGCGAAACAATTTTTTTCTCTTGTATATTCTCACTTTTGTGTCTTCTTTCTTTCGTATTTTCTTCTTCTAGAATTTTTCCATATGTATTTTATTCCTCTTGTATTTTATCCCTTTTGTATTTTCTTTCTCTTGTATTTTCTTCCTCTTGTATTTTATTCCTCTTGTATTTTAATCCTCTTGTTTTTTCTTCCTCTTGTATTTTCTTCCTCTTGTATTCTATTCCTCTTGTATTTTCTTCCTTTTGTATTTTCTTCTTCTTATATTTTCTTCCTTTTGTATTTTCTTTCTCTTAAAAATTAAACTTCAAAATAAGGGCTATTTAAATTAACAATTAACATTGAGAATGGGCTAAGACCCGAAACATGTCTGTAAAAATAATACTTCTAAAGTTTTCTTTGAAAAAGGGTATTTGATTATTCATTTTATAAATCAATTTCTTCCTCTTGTATTTTCTTGCACTTTTATCTTCTTCCTTCTGTATTTCCTTCCTTTAATACGAGTATTCAATTCTTCTTAAAACCAATCTCATCCTAACCAATAAAGGACAACAAAGAAACAAATGGTTTCCACTTGGAAATTAATGAATGGAATTAAGAGACTTTCAACTTTGAAGAGGCTGTTTCAGTAGCTACGACCTTCATTTCTCAGTATTCAGCACGGTGAAGTAGAAACTGTCCAAGCAAAGAAGACATTCTGGCAAGATGGGAAAATGACTCCAGCTTAGTCAATATTGATTCAAAAATGATAAATTTTTTCTCAAACTGTAGATCAGAATGCTTCTTACAATATTAATTCAAATCTATCATTTTTGAGCTAATATTGATTGAGCTGGAGTAATTTTCCCATCTTGCCAGAATGTCTACTCTGCTTGGACAGATTATATCCTGTAAGTACCCGTTGTTAACTCTTGGACAACTTTAAGGTTCAACTTAGATAAGTAACTTGAAGTAAGTGTCACCTCGACCACCATTATTGTTATAACAATACCAACTGTATTAGCCACATTTCTTGGAATAATTCAAAATTTGAATACTTGAGTTGAATCTGATTGGTTGGACTAATTGAATCAAATATCATGTAATAAAAGAAAGTGAGTTTCTATTCTATCACTACAAGTCACGGGTCATGCAATAGAAACATGTAGCAACGAACTCTGGTCAGCTGATTTTCTATTTTCGGGGCTATTCCATTCATTCTTGTGCTTACGACTTAAAGTTATAGAAACCTACCAATACTACAGTGACTATATAAGCATAGCTTCCTTTAATAGAAGGCCCTGCCCTAACAATATGGCAACGTCGCACCGTAGTCACAGTCTTTTCATATGAAAGCATTAAGTACAGATACAAATCATGCTTATTGACTTTGTTTTTCTCTCTTCTGAGCATAATTTCTATGGAATCGGTTCATGAAACTCTTCGTATAGAATTCCTTTTGTGTTTCTTGTAATAGGTTGTGATAGAGATTAGCAAGAAAGATTTAAAGATTAGCAAGAATAGACAGTTATTTATTAAAATAGCTTATGATTTGTAGCAAGTCAAATGTGAGAACGCACACAAGGAACGCATCCATTAGAACAGCTGATTGGAAAATGATTTCAATGCTTTTAAATGGACCCAATTCCCTACTCTACATAGTTGCCAATTTTCAGGCCATGACCTTCTATTGAAGGAAGCTATAAGATATAAGTCTTATATAGTCACTGTAACCAATACTAGTATAGGTCATGATGATAGAGTAATGACATAATAGAGTATAAAATTCAAATTTATAGTCTGTCCAAGCAAAGAAGACATTATGGCAAGATGGGAAATGACTGCAGCTCGGTAAATATTGTTTAAAAAATCGAACAATCAGTCTCAAATGTTTTCTACAAAATTTGAGACCGAATTCTGGAGTAATTTCTCATCTTTCCAGAATCTTGGACAGACTATAGCATCAATTCCCAGTTAACTCACTAGTCTCTTATGATTAAATAAAGGAATAGAGTGACATACAAATATTGTTTTTTGAAATAAAAGTAATATCATCGACATTATTTACCTTTCGAAACAGTCTAGTGTACATTGCAGCTTCAAATTACAAGAGTAAAACTTGTCGTATAACAGATTGTCAACTATATGAAGTTCATTCTTCCACTCGAACTACATCGGTGTGGAACAACGAAAACAAATGGGAATTCACGAGCACAACGCAACAAAAAAAGTCCAAAAACATGAAACAGAGTTGGGTTGCGGTGATGACTTGGACGAGAAAGTAATAACCATCATAGTCCAATTTTCTAATGGCATCATCACTGCTACATGTTCCACGCTGTTTTCATCCTACGCTCCTTCTCTTCTTCTTCCTCTTTTCCTCCTTCTTTTACTCCTCCTTTTGTTTTTTCTTTTTCAACTATCACCAAACTACTGTAAATCACTGGCGGCTCGTACTAACGAAACAGGCGAAGTGCCCGTATCTTTCACTGTACAGCAGTTCAATTCTTTCTTAGGCAGGAGTCACTGATGCTGTAAGTAAATTTAAACTTAATTGAATCAAAACACAAACCAAGTCAAAAATGTATTTCTCCAGATTTTGATATAAATATTTCTAAAATATATAAAATATTATATATTAAAAGATAAATATATAAAATATTTCTCATATAAATGAAGGTTATGTTTGGATTTATTTAATAATACATGACTATAAAAGATCAGGAACAATTATTCATAAATTCGGAATTTCTTGATTCATAGCCTAGTCTGACCAAGCAAAGAAGAGCCTCTTGCATGATGTGAAAATGACTCCAGCTTGGTCAATATTGATTTGAAAATATCAATTAGATCTCAAATTGTAGGGAACGATTTGATCTACTATTGAGACCACATTTATAATTCTTCAAAAAATATTGACAAAGCTGGAGTCATTTTCCCATCTTGCCAGAGGCTCTTCTTTGCTTGGTCGGACTAAACTTAATAACTCCCCTCAAATAGTATTCGACTATTAGTATATCATCTACTTTATCACTAATCTTTATCTGAGATTATAAATGAATCTTTATCGGAATGAATATTGATGAAGAAAGAGAGACCAAGTGGGAAAAATTGGTAGAGATGAAGGAAGAGGAAAAGGAAAAATATTTCTTTATTTATCCTTTCACAGAAAATAATAAACTTATTGGCTAGAAACACAGACTAACGTCCAAAACGTCTTTAAACCAAGTTTTGATAAATAATAAGTTCGAAACAAGGATTTTTTAATTTTTTTTGCAGCACAAGAATTTATAGTCAAGGAGAAACGAATAGTAAAAATATTGATTATGTATTTGTATAAAACAGAAGAAGCAAATGATTAGATAAGGAACAAAACGGAGAAAAATATGAATTACTGTAAGAAAAAAAGGCGGAGAGCAAGGTCCAAGACGGACATAGAAAGAAGAAAGAATAAGGTGTGAAAAGAAGTAAAACTTCATAAAAAATATGAATAATTGAAGAGAAATTGTGGAAATGTAACTAATCGTAGAAAAAGAAAAAAATTGTAATAGTGTATTCATGCTAGAAAGAAGAAGTGGAAAGTGTTTCAGATGTGGAAAGAGGGAAATATATTAGCCTGATGGAATTGAAAAGAAAAGTGACGATGATCTAATGTTGGAATGTGACCGACTGAGGCAACAAAAGAGGGATGAGAATGAAAGGAGAAGAATTAGAAGAGAAAAAGGGAATGGGATGAGTAAGTAGAGGTAGGAGATGTTAAGATAATTGAAGAAAAAAGTTGAGAGAAGAAAAGAGTAAGAAGAAGAAGAAGAAGAAGAAGAAGAAGAAGAAAAAGAGGAGGATGAAGAAGAAGAAGAAGAAGAAAAAGAAGAAGAAGAAGAAGAAGAAGAAGAAGAAGAAGAAGAAGAAGAAGAAGAAGAAGAAAAAGTTGGAGAAGAAGAGGAGGAAGAAGAAGAAGAAGAAGAAGAAGAAGAAGAAGAAGAAGAAGAAGAAGAAGAAGAAGAA